>JAOTOM010002456.1:0-103275 GCA_034440615.1 Ashinkailepas kermadecensis
GCAGCCCGTACTGGTCCCATTTGGGCAGCCCGCGCAGATTCTGCTCCGGAAGTCACATGGGAAGTAGGGTGGCCCGTGGAGAGGGACCACCGTGGGCAGCCCGCATTGATACCGCAACTATGCACGAGCAAAGCGCAAGTTATTCGACTACTTCAACTAAAGACATGATGACTCCAGTCATATTTTGGTTAGTAAACCACAGGAAAGCATGAGGTCGGTCCACTGCATGCGAAGTTAATGTGACTTTCTAAGAGGCCAATGATCATAATATGGAGTTCGTCAAGGTCTTCACCGTGCCACTCGGTGGTACTAGGTCAATGGAAATCGTATTTACTCTAGCTTAGAGGCAGGTGTCAGCTGCCGTCTTCTCCGTGAGCAGCCCTTCAGTTGGTCGTAGTGGTCGGCTGCCAGCGGCGACGCCCAGGCCAAGTGCTTGACCGGACGGAATTGTTGCGGCGGAAGCTTAGCCAACGCTTTGCGAAACATGGTGGCTGGAGCCGGAATGCTCGCGTCCAGCATCAGGCTGTCATACATGACAACCCACGTGTCCACGTCGGCGTCTTCAAAAGCCGACAGCTCGACGTGGACGAACCCGTTCTGGTGAGCAACGGCGACGTGCTGTTGTTCGTTCAGCTTTGTTCACTTTTCGGAGTCACCACTTGTAGGCACGGCGCTACACAGTCGGACACGTGATACGATAGTTTTTTTTTTCCGGGCACGAGCACACAGATTCACATCTATAGCTACAGTAGTCAGTACCGAACAACTGAGACAACCGCTGTCAAGCTGCCTAGCAAACTGCTAAGGTTAAGGTACACTTCCCTAATTGTACCACTCGTTTATTCATTGTTTCTTTACTCATGTACCATTGAACGTATATAATGACATGCCTTTTCGCATTATTGTCACATTATATTTGTCTTATTGTTCTATATGTTGTGCAATTTATTCCTTTACAGCATTTATTTATCGGCATGCGTATTCGTTTGCATATGTACCATGCGAGTTGGATGGGGCTTTTGGATGAGGCGACTTGGATGCAGAAATTTGCGGCTCTATCTGAAACAAGTATCTGCACGGCCCAGTTGAAACTACCGATCTGTCTTTTGGTCTTCTGTCTTTTGGAAACTTTTTTATCACCTCTTGCAAATACATGACTGCCCGACAGCATAGAAGTCGGTATGTATCAGTGGATTTGTTTGATAACTGCCTCGCAACGAGCTGGTATCATCCCGCGACGTCGGTATTAGTGGATTTGCCTGGAGACTGCCTAGCAACGCGCTGGTATCATCCCGCGACGTCGGTATTAGTGGATTTGCCTGCAGACTGCCTAGCAACGCGCTGGTATCATCCCGCGACGTCGGTACCAGTGAATTTTCCCGGGGACTGCCTCGGGACGCCGCGATGGTATCATCCGTGAGTCCATCTCAGTTAGAGACGAATGACGTAATAATCAGATGCTTACAGATCGTGATGATCAGATAACAAGATGGCCAAAAATACGCACGAATTCTTGTAAACTACATAGCATTAAGTGTCCACCCTACGTGTTCATAATTTTAGCTTCTGCATGGTAATATTTTACCTCCAATGTAAAGTTGCCGAGTCGAACGACACTATAAGTATCCAAGTCGAACTATACTTAACATTTGAATAGCATTACAATTCTTCCATTGCACCCTGTTCCTCCTTCCCTTTCTACGATTAACATACTTTGGGGACATACCCCTAAGCATTTTAAAGCGATCTTGTGCCCCTGCACATACCAACTCTTCAAGCGCTTTTTCAATTCAATTATAATTAATCCCAATATCCCAATTATAATTAATTTATGTCGTAGCTTATGAGCAGACGACTACCAGAAACGTTTAGGTCGGAATTTGCACCATATTATGTAAGCCAAGAAGATGTTTGTGCTCCCACGTTCGAATAACGAATGTTACATTTTTGACATTGAGTTAGGTAATAAATGGTATGGTGAATGGTAAATGGTGCATGATGCTAAATGGTACAAAGTCATCATGGCAAAATGTTCTTAGTGGAGTCCCCCAGGGGTAGGTACTGGGGCCACTATTGTTCATTATATATGTGAATAGCATTGAATGTGGCCTAAGCAGTAAGGTTTTGAAACTTGCAGATGATTTGAAGATCTTTAGGGCAATAACAGGGCACAATGAGCAGGTTTTGCTGCAGAAAGACTTAGACGAGCTAGTGAAGTGGTCCGAAAAATGGCAAATGAAGTTTAATTTTGATAAGTGCAAAGTCATGCATGTAGGTAGGCAGCATATGAAGGCTCCATACTTGATGGGTGGCCAAGTACTATCTGTGACTCAGCAGGAGAAGAACTTAGGTGTTATTTTGAACACAAAATTGGTGGCATCAGAACAGACCAAAGAAGCCAGGAAGAAGGCACTAAGAATGCTTGGGGAAATACAGAGGAATGTGTCATACAAAAGTGAGGAGGTCATCAGGAAGCTTTACTGTGCATATGTCAGGCCACATTTGGAATACTGTGTCCAAGCTTGGTCCCCTAGTTATGAGAAAGATTGTTGGCTTTTAGAGAGAGTACAAAAAGAGGGCAAAAAAATGGTTAATGGTATAGGCAACCTGGCATATGAGGAAAGATTGAAGAAATTGAATATGTTTTCACTTAGATATAGAAGGCTGAGAGGAGATCTCATCGAGGTTTTTAAATTTGTTCATGGTCAGGAAGAGGGATATATCAGGGAAATGTTTGAATTTAACAGAAATGATGCAATTAGAGGTCATCAATTCAAAATTAAAGTTAATCACAGCAGGACAAGGTTAAGACAGTCTTTCTTCACCAACAGGGTAGTAGAACACTGGAACCAGCTGCCAGGAACCATTGTCAGTAGCAACACACTGAACATCTTTAAAAACGGCATAGACAATCATTATAAGAATAGGGGGCTTGTTTTCCTGTATTCCTGGGAGGGTTGATCGACAGGGAGGAGTTGGGAGTTGAGAGGAGTTTGAAATTGTTGAGTGTGTTATGCAATAGCAAGTGAGTCTCTTATTAAGTCTAAACGCTTTATAACTTTATATAGGGTGTACCTAGCAGTGGATTCAGCACCTTCCTTCGGGATGTGATACTGATGAGATTGTCTATGGTAGCACAATGGGTATGATGGGAGGAGTTTGTAATTGTTGAGTGTATTATGCAATAGCAAGTGAGTCTCTTATTAAGTCTGAACGCTTTATGAATTTGTGGGGGGGGGGGGGTGCCTAGCAGTGGATTCGGCACCTTCCTTCGGGATGTGATGCTGATGAGATTGTCTATGGTGGCCCGATGGGTGTGATGGGAGGAGCTTGTGATTGTTGAGGGTGTTATGCGGTAGCAAGTGAGTGGTGCTAGATAGGCTGGGATATATAGCTTCCTAGGAACTTGGGATAAGGGATTGATTGGGGTGGGAGTAAGTACATTCCTAGTACCTTTTCTAGATAGGCTTGTAGCGGGCCGCAACAGCGGGTTCGGCGAGCTAAGATTGATGGCCAAAGCAGTGCGCTACGTTTACAGTCATGGCCCAAACGCTGCGGCACATTGCCGTCATGGCCCAAACGCCGCTCCACGTTCGCCCCGTCGGGGCGTCGCGCAACGCGTCACATGTGTGTGTGTGTGTGGTTGTGTTTGGCCAGCCTCGCGTCACATTAATCATCGCCCCCTCGCCGTAGCTAGCGGCGACTTGACGCATGCGCAGGAGCACGGCAAACTAGCACAGCTGTTAGAAAGTGTGACGTCTACGCGGCCGCAATACTAATGCGTTTGTATGTGACACTATATAGTCTACCGCCTTTCCGCGGGCTATCACCCCAAGCTCGAATATCTCTTCCACCAAAACAAAAAATTACTCTCCCCCATCGAAACCCAACAAACATTTTTCGAATATCAAGCCGCCCACCCCCATCGTACATACTTCTACACAGACGGCTCACGTACCACCGACGGTACGGGAGCTGCTTGGTGCGGTGGACCCAGCTTTGGCCAAATAAAATTAACACCACATCACTCGGTTTACACCTCAGAACTAGTCGCAATCTACGCCTGTCTACACCACATTATTCAACACCACATCTCCACACCAACCATCATCTGCACCGACTCACGTTCTTCCATCGACGCACTCGCAGCCATACACAACACCACACACCCGACCCTGCACGCTATCCGGGAACTCTATCACACACATCATGTCCACCTTCACCTCACACTGCTCTGGATCCCTGGCCACATGGGGATTCCGGGCAACGAGCGGGCAGATGAGCTCGCACGTCGAGCCATCGATCTCCCCCCCCCCCCCCCCCCCCCCCCCCCCCCACCTGTGACCTTCTATCCCTCACCAACAGATTATTCAACACATATCTCCAGGCATGCTGGAATCACAACACTACTCACTTGCACCACATTAAACCCCTTCTCGCCAAATGGCCCTCTTCCAGACAACTCACGCGCTCACACGAGATCCACCTTGCTCGACTCCGACTCGGGCACACGAATCTCACGCATAATTTCCTCTTTGATCGACCTCTCCGCGCTCCGCCCTGCCAAACATGTGGTGTTCGTAACACTGTGGAACATTTCTTGCTTATTTGCCCAGCCTACCAACTACAACGTCGCCCACTTCTTACCTACATTGCGCAAAATCGTCTTCCACTTTCACTACCAAGCCTCCTCGGTGACAAGCACCCGGACCTCATTGACATACTATTCACATACTTGCACGGCACGAAACTAGAGGAAGTAATTTGAAGTCAAACGCTACGATCTCCATCGTCGCTAAACACATACATATAGGTTGTATCACACTAGGTAGGCAGAGACCGATCCAATTTGGCCAAAACGGACGGTTCTCCTTATAAATTGCGCTTGGTTTTTCACCTTCGGGTTTTCCAAGCTGCTTGGTTTTTTCACCCCTCAGGTTTTTCCAAGCCTTAACTAAAACATACACCTACACACACAAGGTCGGGCCCGACGCCCACGACTCGCCCTGGACGTCGGGCCTCTGCTTCGCTTTTTCGGTCGCAGGTGGGCAGTGGAGCCTCTCCGCAGGTTACGATGCTGCCCACCCTCCAAGTGTACTTCTATGTGTCGTGTATATACGTGTGTCTGTGTATGTTTCACCCATGTATGTGTGTCGGACTTTACGCCACGTTCCTTGCTTGTCGGCATCTCATCTTTCCTCTCGTTCTTAATTGATATAACCGGATGCCATATAAGCCGGATTAACGTAACCCTTTCCTTAACGTAGCATATCTCTAGCGGATGGCACTCGGCCTCTGCTAAAGATGGAGGAGAAAAAAGAAGAAAAAAAAAAAGTGGCGATCCTTCTCTCACTTGGATCTTCTCTGCAAATACAAGCAATATACGACACGCACAAGTTTCTGGCGACATGCCATCGAGACAGTGTGGAGTGTACGTCGCACACTCCACAATTGGTGACCCCGACGTGATCTGAAGCCGTCCCGACGCGATTCAAGCCGTCCCGACATGATTCAAGCCGTCCCGACGCGATTCAAGCCGTCCCGACGTGATTCAAGCCGTCCCGACGCGATTCAAGCCGTCCCGACGTGATTCCAGCCGTCCCGACGCGATCCAAGCCGTCCCGACGTGATTCAAGCCGTCCCGACGTGATCTGAAGCCGTATCGACGTGATTCAAGCCGTCCCGACGTGATTCAAGCCGTCCCGACATGATTCCAGCCGTCCCGACGCGATTCAAGCCGTCCCGACGCGATTCCAGCCGTCCCGACGTGATTCCAGCCGTCCCGACGTAATTCAAGCCGTCCCGACATGATTCAAGCCGTCCCGACGCGATTCAAGCCGTCCCGACGCGATTCAAGCCGTCCTAACGTGATTCAAGCCGTCCCGACGTGATGTGGGGAGCCAACGCGCAACTCTCTCCGCTTTCCGCACGCCCCCACCCGGTCCTGTCACTCTTTCTGCCTCTCTCCCTCTCGCCGGAGGCCTAATGGCGCCGCCCGGACACCGAGGGACCACCGACGTTCGTCTCGCCGCTGCGTCGCCGCATCTGCGCACGCCCAGCCGGCCTTCGCCAACTAATGGACATCGATGCTCCGTCAGCAATTCCACGCCCGGTGAGATCTCTGTTGGCGGACTTCCAGCAGAAATCGCTACTACGGATCGCTGACGTCGACGTCACGGTTTCAGCCGGCACACCCGCTGACGTCACAGCCGACTCACTGGCTGACGTCACAGCACCTACCGGCTCATCGTCTGACGTCCTGGCTGACGTCCCTGCATCTGCCGGCTCACCAACGGCGACTTCGCGACGCCACAGCCGACTCACTGGCTGAAGTCACAGCAACTTCAGCCGACCCACTGGCTGACGTCTCATCGTCTAACGTCCTGGCTGACGTTACATCAACCTCAGCGACCTCAGCCGACCCACTGGCTGCCTCAGCAACCTCAGCCGACCCACTGGCTGCCTCAGCAACCTCAGCCGACCCACTGGCTGAGTGCAACTCCAGCCGACCCACTGGCTGACGTCTCATCGTCTAACGTCCTGGCTGACGTTACATCAACCTCAGCGACCTCAGCCGACCCACTGGCTGCCTCAGCAACCTCAGCCGACCCACTGGCTGACGGCAGCCTCAGCCAACTCATTGGCTGACATCTCGTCAAACCAGCCTACTTGGATCCGCCGCCCGCACCAACGCCGCCACCGCCGTCATCAACCGTCGGGCCAGCGCTGCGGCCCGCCCTTCGCACTCGCTCCGGCCGTGCAGTGATCACCCCTGCGCGGTATGTTGTTCGCCCCGTCACCTTTGCCGGCGCCGTGTCTGGGCGGGGGGTACCTGTAGCGGGCCGCAACAGCGGGTTCGGCGAGCTAAGAGTGATGGCCAAAGCAGTGCGCCACGTTTACAGTCATGGCCCAAACGCTGCGCCACATTGCCGTCATGGCCCACATTCGCCCCGTCGGGGCGTACCGGCGAGCTAGAGTGATGGCCAAAGCAGTGCGCCACGTTTACCGTGATGGCCCAAACGCTGCGCCACATTTGCCGTCATGGCCCAAACGCCGCTCCACATTCGCCCCGTCGGGGCGGCACGCAACGCGTCATTACTCACCGCCCCCTCGCCGTAGCTAGCGGCGAGTTGACGCATGCGCAGGAGCACGGCAAACAAACACAGCTGTTAGAAAGTGTGACGCCGACGCGGCCGCAATACTAATGCGTTTGTATGTGACACTATATAGTCTACTGCCGTTTTTACCCATGTATGTGTGTCGGACTTTACGCCACGTTCCTTGCTTGTCGGCGTCTCATCTTTCTTCGCTTTCTTAATTGATATCACCGGATGCCATATAAGCCGGATTAACGTAACCCTTTCCTTAACGTAGCATATCTCTAGCTGATGGCACTCGGCCTCTGCTAAAGATGGGAGAAAAAAAAGAAGAAAAAAACCTCGACTTAAAAGTACGCATATTCACGGAAAATGGGTGATCACATCGTCTTAATCACGTTCATAAACGTTGCATTGGAAAAGAAAGTTCCAACGACTTACAAGACACCTTAAAACTCAAATTTACCAATTGTTTTATAGCTTGCTGCTTCCAACTCATCGAAAGGAAGTTCCACCATGTTTGATGTTATGCTCAGTATACGGCCGTTGTAAACCATGGCAGTTGCTGCTTTCTAATGCCAAAATTACCGATCAATCATCATGCTCACAATCTGAACTAAAGCCAATGTATTATCGGATATCCAGAAAGAACAGTATCCCAATGACGTAAAAATGGTGACTTTAGGAGTACTTGCTCATCCGAGCTGTATTATAGAAGTAACACCGACAAGTAGTGGCTGTTGTGTGGCGTTTGTGGTGGTCTCTGGAGTCCGTGCGTTGTGTGCGCCGGGCGTTCTGTGACTGAAGAGGTTGGATGGTTTACGGAGCCTTGTTGGTCGTGTCCGAACTATCTCGATAAGTAATGGCGTCTGCGGAAAATGGAGTTACACATACAGGAGGTGGTTCGAACACACTGATCGATAATATGGAAGCTGCTTTCCAGGTAGGTACCTGCCGACCTACCGGAGAAGGTGTTGTTCTGAACACTTAGGACATCATGCAACAAATAGCTCTACTGCTGCTTCTGTATGGCCAAACCAGTGATTGTACTGTGTTTACTGAACACAAAAATGAACAAGCTATCCATATTCAAACAGTTCCTTTCGATTAAAATCCTCTAACCACTTGCAAATAGCAACTTTAAAAGATATAATTACTTTGTAGTGGTGTGCTGTATTCAGAACACAAAAATGTTGTTGTGCAGGATTACTTCACTGTAGCTGTTGTGGCACAAGCTATTTGTAGCCATTGCAAAATGCTGGTGTAATTGAAGAAAAAAAAATGTAAAAATTTTTTTTTTTTTTTAATACGGGGTATCTTAACGTAAAAATCATGATGCGACCACTCATTTTCTGCAAATGATTACTTTTCAGTTGGCAAACAAATACACGACCATAATCTTCACTCTGCAAACATAGCAGATCGCGTATAATTATCCATACCTGGTGTTCACAGACGTGATAAAAAAAAATTCCACACCTCAAGGCACCCATTTGATACACTTTTATATCGAAAACCATAATTTTTTCCCTTTTTTAAAAAAATTTTCAAAAAAAAATACACTCGCAACACGCCGCGCCAGTCACCGTCGATAATGGTGGCGTCAACATTCCTTGCGATGCTGTATTATTTTATTTAAATATATTTGATGACGTCATGGCCGAAAAATTTGTTCGTATAATTCTGGTTTTCGGTTAGGTTAGGTTAGGTTAGGTTGGATTATATTATTATATAATTATATTATTATATTATTATAGATTTTATTGTTGATTATTTATATATTATATTTATTATATAATATAATTATATAATAAATAATCTAACCTAACCTAACCTAAGACTAAGATAAGTAGTATAATATATAAAAATATTATATCATAATATAATCTAACCTAACCTAACCTAACCTAACCGGAAAACCAGAATTATCGAACAAATTTTTGGCCATGGCGTCATCAAATATATTTAAATAAAATAATACAGCATCGCAAGGATGTTGGCGCCTATCGCGGCTGGCGCGGGTGTTATGCATTTCGGAATAATGTTAATTAAGGCAGAACATAAGGTTTCGATGTCAAAGAGTATCAAATCGAGTGCCTGAAGTGTTGAATGTCTTCTTTATCGTCTGTGACACCAGGTGCGGATAATTATCGTGATGTGCTATGTTTGCAGAGTGAAGATTATGGTCTGTTTTGTTTGCCAACTGAAAGTAATCATTTTGAGGAAGTGAGTGGTGATCATGATTTTGCGTTAAGATACCGTATTAAAAAAATTCGAAAAATCGATTTTACTAGTTCTGTAAATTACCGAAAATATGATAATATTCATACTTAAGCCAACTGCTCTTGCAAGCCTACAAATGGTGCCTGTAGACTTTGCTAGCTCTGTACACAAGGAATCTGTAGAACTATGCAATCAGACCTTCATATTTCAGTAGAGAAGGGTTCATCATTTATGAATACTGCCTTTTTTATGTGCTGAACATGATATGGGAGACATCCAAAGGTAGGTGTTCAGGAAACAATGTGTTCAGGTACTCCCTCCCCCCCTTCTCTTCCCCTACCTGCTCCTCTAAGGGTGGGATGCCTCCAAAATGATAGGAGCACAATGCATAGAAGCAATGAGAGAATGTGGATTGGTTAGGAGGCCGACTCCATTGCGTCCCATGTTAAAAATGAAGACAAAAGACATAAAAGATCAGTGCAACTATGAGCCACAAGGGCCCTTCTTGGTTGCACTCTGTACACTGAGCCAGTTGTCCATCAAATGTGTTGATCAACTCTCCCTGGAATACAGAAAAACAAGCCCCCTATTCTTATAATGATTGTCTATGCTGTTCTTAAAGATGTTCAGTGTGTTGCTACTGACAATGGTTTCTGGCAGCTGGTTCCAGTGTTCTACTACCCTGTTGGTGAAGAAGGACTGTCTTAACCTTGTCCTGCTGTGATTAACTTTAATTTTGAATTGATGACCTCTAATTGCATCATTTCTGTTAAATTCAAACAGTTCCCTGAGATAACCCTGTTCCTGACCATGAACAAATTTAAAGACCTCGATGAGATCTCTCAGCCTTCTATATCTAAGTGAAAACATATTCAATTTCTTCAATCTTTCCTCATATGCCAGGTTGCCCATACCATTCACCATTTTTGTTACCCTCTTTTGTACTCTCTCTAAAAGCCAACAATCTTTTTCATAACTAGGGGACCATGCTTGGACACAATATTCCAGATGTGGCCTGACATATGCACAATAAAGCTTCCTGATGACTTTCTCACTTTTGTATGATACATTCCTATTTATTGCCCCAAGCATTCTTAGTGCCTTCTTCCTGGCTTCTTTGGTCTGTTCTGATGCCCCCAATTTTGTGTTAAAAATAACACCTAAGTCCTTCTCCTGCTGAGTCACAGATAGTACTTGGCCACCCATCAAGTATGGAGCCTTGATATGCTGCCTCACCTACATGCATGATTTTGCACTTATCAAAATTAAATTTCATTTGCCATTTTTCTGACCACTTCACAAGCTCGCCTTAGTCCTTCTGCCGCCAGACCCTCCCCATTGTGCCCCGTTTTTGCCCCAAAACCCTTCAAATCCCCCTCAAATTAAAAATCCTTCTGCTCCGGCCACTTTTTTTTTTATTTTTATAAACATAATGAACAATAGGGGCCCCAGAACCCCCCCTTGGGGACCCCCCTAAAAACATTTTCCTTTAAAAATTTTTACCCTTTAGTCTCACCTCCCTCCCTCTCACCACAACCCACCCCCCTATACTTTTTAACATATCATACCCCCCACCCCGGGCCCGAAACCACATCAATAAACACTTATGAAAACCCTGCTCAAAGGCCCAAAAAATGCCAAAATATGCATCAACCTGATTTCCCTTATCAAATTGTTGTGTAGCAAAATTAATGGGCAAATAAACACCCAAAAATGGGCTTGAAGTTGGGTAATATAGCAGAAAGGGTAATGTTCAAAATATAGAATACAAATATGTAGCATAACCTGACCTAACCTAGCCTAGCCTTCCATGTAAGAAAGGATTTTTTTTGTAATGCAAAATATCCAAACATTTTTTGTTTAATTACAACCACCATCAGCCATTTCCACCACCTCCTTTTAGGCTGTCTGTCATCCTGCTCTTGTGGTATGACTCAGGCCAGTCCATGTTGGGCTATTCCAGCTTGGGTTGCAAGGTTCAGATGTCTGAATTGGCTGGATGACTGGACTTGTGGAAGAGGATATGTGTGTTGGAAGACATGACACATATGGTTGTCCATCACCAGAACCTTGAGCATCTTCATTAGATCGAGAGACATGATGGGTCGGTCGGGTATCCTGTATCATACCCTTCACAAATACATTCCATACCCTTACACTTGTTCATAGCACTATGCTTCTGCAACACTTTCTAGAGTTCCCCAATGGAATGCAGTGAGCTGTTCTTTAACCAGGTGTAAGTTCCCAAAGGTATCACATCAGGAGAAAAGACAGATAACCCTCTGTTCACCTGGATGTTTAAATTTCCACTCTTCGCCTGAATTGGTGCACACAGTTCAGGACTCAGGCTGGCCCAACACGACACGAGCCTCTGACGAGCCACGGTTTTCACCCTGGTCATCGCTGGCCACCTGGTACCTGTTGCAGGTACCAGGTGGCCCAGGAACCCGGAGCCGCTTCCATGGCACAGGCCTCCCCTTCAGCTACCTCTGCTGACTGGGAAAGTGTCAGGAACTTGCCCGGGGTGAGGTCATGCCCAAAAAGCAGTCGCTGATGAATATAGTGCGATAAAGTACGCTCTACGATCTGGTCGCGCACAAACTCATCACTTCTGATAGCTTAGTCACACGTACCAGCAAGCTGATGCAGTGTTCTGGCCCAATAAGCCACTGCCTCACCCATCTGCTGGCCTTGCCAGGAGAAACAAATACCGCTCCACACAAACATTTTTGGGGCCAAAGCAAAACTATACCAGATGTCTGATCACGACTTCCCCACCATTGTTGTTGCTGGGAGAAAAAACAACAAGAAAAAACACCATTGTTGTTGCTGCCTCTCAGCTCCAACGCACTTCTTCAGGGTGACGACACGACGCTGTACAGTAAACTCAGCTTGGCCTATGTTCAGGAACAAATTCGGAATGATGCCAACCCAGTGACCCCAAGGTACGGTCAACTCCCCTCTCATAGACAGAAGCAACTCGGGCGTTGCTGAAGGGAAAAATCCACTGTGTCCAACACACTCCAGACATCTCTTCTAACCACCTACTAGCGTGGGACCAACACTCATGTTTAGACAAAGTGTCAAAGTTGCTTTGAGTAGCTTTTTTCTCGGTACACCGGGCAAGAGATTGTGAGATGAGTAATACTGCACTGGAGATGACACGAGCGTGTAGCCCGCTTCAATCTCAACAGGACCCATCCTGTTCATTTTCGTAATAATTCGATGACAATCTGCAGTCCCGCAAATTATTGCAAAATCATCTTTTGCGTCGTCCCAAAATGTCTCCATTGACCGCAATACTTACCTGTAGATTTCATCAGTTGTAAAAGAAACATTAACTTGCGCTCGATACAGATTTCTTTCTTACTATTTCGATTTCTTCCGAAGTACTCACAATGTGTGTTCAAAACCAGCGGCTTACGGCCAAATTCCCGCGTGGACAGTTAGCCATAGATCTCGCACCACAGCCGGTACTCGCCATCCGTCCCAGGTGACAAACGGGTTGTCTTTGGTTTGTATCCCGGGGTCACGAGTTCAGATCCAGGGAGGGATGACGTTTTTTGTATTGCAGTTTTTAGTGATGCAATGTGGTGAATGTGTCACATCCGAAACCACTTCAGCTCTGCATACGTGCTTGAAGGCACGTGGCCTTACAAACGCTCGGGGCAATGCTCCTATGTATGACTGACAGCACGGAGATTCAACTTCTTCCGCGCTTTTAAAACTTGCCCTTGCTTTTCCGGCGCCCCCGGAGGCGCATTATGCTGGTTTAAGTAGTGGAAATCATGTATCTACAAGTTCTCTCACTCTACACGTCCATATTCATTACTGATCATTCAGCATCAGCCAACATTAAATGAGTAATGAAACCACTTGTCCAGCACTTGTCGCCCGTCCTACGTCCATCAAGGGATCTGACTGATTTTTGTTTATTTGCTTATCCGCTGATATGGTGTTGTGTCCATGCTCTACAATTCTGAATCGTAATGACGGTTTGCAAACTGGTCACGGTGTTGCCGTTTTGCAGAATTGCCTGAGCATACTCATCAAAGAGGACAACTTCAACACGCAGGACCGAGAGGACATCCGAGCCCACGCCGAAGCGTCGGTGCTGCAGTTCATGGACTGTGCCCGTCAGCTGGAGCAGAGTTTCCTGCAGAAGCGCCTCCTTTTGTCCGTGCATAGGCCCGACTGGATTGTCAAGGAGGCAAGCGTGCAATTGCTGAACAGAATGCATGACTTATAATGCTACCACCTATATATCGACGTGAAGTGACTGCGTCGACAATCTTGACGTCAGGGCATCACGCGCCCATGGCTGCGGTGATGTCATTCATCACGTAATGCGGTACGAAATATGGTTATCGGTTAGCCATATTCCTGTACGGTTATTTTAGCCAGATTTATGTGCGGGGGTGATTCCGTCACCCTGAGATCTCGAAAATGTCCCGTCCTATAACCTCGCAAGATAGCGTACGCGAATCGGATGGGCGCCACACGATCGCTATGGTCGGTGCGCTCTAAAGCCCAAGTAACCAGCCAACCAACCAGGAAGCGAATTGTGACAACGTCTGTCCTTCTATGTCTTCAGCAATTAAATGACCGGAGCTGATTCACGATCTCATAAGAAGAGAATTTCAGCTCTGCGTTTCTTCATCGGAATCTCATTGTGTTTTGTTCGGATTTTCATCTATCGAAAGCTTAAAATATTCCCAAAGAATTATTATATTTATTGAGCGTTAAAATGCGCTGCAAGAGCGTGTTTGTGGATCACAAAAGAGGGATTGTTTTTTTCCTGTTCTCCCACCCCTTATATTTAGAAGACTGATGGCCAGGTTCCCTTTTGTGATCATTAGAAGTACACTTTGTGGGCTAAGGCACGGATTTCGTACATGTCATATATTTTTAGAAGCAGTTGGAAGAATCAGCCACTGAAAATGAGTACTTTCGTTTATTGCATTTGTATTACAATGCCATGCTGATGTCACTTATAAAACATAAGATTTGCTATTCATGTACATTTTGCCCCCTGCACACGGATCAAATCGGCATAGGTGTATATAGGGGAGAAGCAATTAGAAGCCATGTATATTGACATGTTGGTAGAATTCGTCTTGATCTGAAATCCCGGAAACACGGCCGGAGTTTCCCGATATGAAAGTGTCCGCAAGTAGGAAGCTTTTTTAATTGCATGGCCAGGCATGAACACTGAGAGAAAAAGAAGTGAAAATGCGCCAATACCATTGGGGATACAATAGATGTCATATACTTACGCACATGTAATGTACACGTTGCGCATATAGAAATTACCACACTCACTACTTGTCTCTCTGAAACCTTCACTGTTCATACTTATACAAGTTGTATGACCGAAGCAGTCTATGCGCCCCTAAGCCTAAATAACAAACCAACAGCTCATTCAATGTGCTTCCTACAGATCATACAAATAGGGCTCCAAATTTGATCTTAGCAGCGCGAATTTCCAGTGCCGTAAGGATCCTCCCCATACCCTGATTCATGCATGCATGATATGGGCGCAACATGACCTCTGTAGTTCAAGCGCCCCTAAATCCCAATAGCTAACTAACATTCATGCATGATACATGGGCGCTAAATGATACGTATGATCTGCACTCCCTAAAGGTGAAATAACCAGCCAACCAATCGTTCAGGATAAGATTGTCGAGATTCCAAATTAATTATTACCTGTGTCTAGACACAATCTAATACATCTTCGTTGCGATATGACTTCCAAAAATCTGCATCTTTGATGCCCACCGCGCCACCCCGCAGATGCCCCATTTATTTTTGTTTAGCGCATTGTCAAGCACGGAGTGACTGCATGAAATCAAGATCCACCGTCACTCATCACATTTCCGTACAAAGTGATGTCGGATGCACCACTGTGCGGCGCGACGTTGGCAGAAACGGTAAAAATGCCAGCACATGCCTCCTTAACCACTCTTCCTGTAAGACTACCACTTAGTGTCTTGGACTGTATGAAGGAGAAAAAGCAGGAAGGAAAAACATGGATCTAACACAAATGGTTCCGAAATACACGCAAAACCTCGGGATGGGTCCGTCCCCGTACGGGAATAATGTTAACATTGATTCCATTTCGTTACAAGTATTTGGTGCCCGAACCCCTACATCTGGCTGTGGATGGTTGCAAAAAGAAGCATGTAACTGACATATTCCCTAATCTTTGCACAGCTCTGATTTCTTGAGGCTTTCATGTAAATCCAAAACCACAAAGGGAGCGATTTTCCTCGCAAGTGGATTATCTGAACATCATGATGATGAAGAATCAACCTTAGAGCTGTGAATAATTAGAGCTGTGACTAGTAACACCAAAATGCAGTATTCTGTAATGCTGGCAGCCGAAAAAAAATCTGAAATTTGTATGGAACAGTCGTTGCATACCCTCTTATCTTATTTTATATTTCCACAAACCATTTCCCATTTGTTTTGGAAAGAGCCTCGATGAGCAATCCCTGAATGGTAATATGAAAGCTTGATCAGTCCCAGTCCCAAGCGCTTGATCTATTTATAGTCGTTCCGGAGGCAAATGAATATCTCGGTAGCGGCAAGGAAAGGGTTTGTGACATGTGTGTACCTAACCAATGTATGAATTCCGTCAGAGGAGTATCAAGGTATATTGATGCATTTTGTGACAAGAGAAGTGGATTTACAGTAGTTCGTGGGAATATAAATAGTCATCAGAGTTACCGAAAACGACTAATAATAGGGTGCTGATTGGTGACTCCGACACGGCCACATATTCGTGTCATTTCAGTGCACCATTACTCATAAATGTTCTCAATCGTTTCGTGTTGAGGAAATGCCACCAGAAGTGAACTTTAGCAGTCCAATGTACAGCCCAATGTAGCCCATAAATAGTGGCGCACCTGTGGGGCACAGTTTTATGATTACCTAACGAGCCAGCACATTTCCCGCGCAATGAGTTGGCTAAATGCCAGCAACGGGTCTGGTTATTGCTTTCTGAGTGCAATCCTAAAACATATCCGAAGGTACCCTGACTGGCAGTGCAGTCACATCATGGGGCACCGGGTAGGACACGGCATTTGCGTACGATTTGACTTGTATGTGTCCTGTGAAATGTACCGGTTTTATGTTGATGCGAAACGGCGGTCAGACGGCCTTGTTTCTTCAGGACACGATGGAACTGAAGCAGGAGCTGATGCGAAAGGATGAGCTCATCAAGAAGACCCAGGAGAAGATGAGTCTGTGGAAGAGTACATTGTCGGAAGTGCAGCACCCTCGCGGAGATGTGTCACCCATGCAGGACGGACAGGTACGCTTCAAGCTACACAACCACCGCTTGCATGCGAGTTCAGACCCAATACCAGCTACAGTAGCAGCTATGGTACCAGTTACAACACCAGCCACAACACCAGCTGCAGCATTAGCGTGTGGTCAGGCGCGGCACCAGACGTAGTGGCGTAATAGTGGCCTCAGGCATGCAAGGTCAGACCCAATACCAGCTACAGTAGCAGCTATGGTACCAGTTACAACACCAGCCACAACACCAGCTGCAGCATTAGCGTGTGGTCAGGCGCGGCACCAGACGTAGTGGCATAATAGTGGCCTCAGGCATGCAAGCGACGACAGTGCACATGCGGCATCGGGTAACGGTGCGTAGCGGCAGCTGACATCCTGCTGGGGGCACCTGATCCACCACCGACCAGCGACTGCTACTCCGCTCCTCCCTCTCTCCCTGTGCTGAGCTTCCCACGGTAGTGCTCGAAACATTGCTGATAGCGCCATGACATGCTTGGCTCCTCCACATGGACACTTGTGGCAGACATTTTGCATGATTTGTCGACTTTTTTTGGTTTTCAAACGATAACCTTTCTTGCACTATTCGATTGATAATTTTGACATTTCACGAAATGTCCAGCTGTGGTCAGGCAAAGGCGGTAAACTAAATGTCCAGCTGTGGTCAGGCAAAGGCGGTAAGCTAAATGTCCAGCTGTGGTCAGGCAAAGGCGGTAAGCTAAATGTCCAGCTGTGGTCAGGCAAAGGCGGTAAGCTAAATGCATCAGAACACTTACGTAATTTTTAAGGGCATTTCATGAAATACTCGACTGATGTCGGCTTTTGGCTCATTGCCTATGGTTGTCATGACGACTAAAGTTGGTCTTTAAATATTCAAAATCCTGAAACTGGTACCTGGTACCTATTTCTAGCCTTCTGGGGTTAGAATAAACGCTGGACTTGACAGACATACAGACAGACTTGTATTGAGGTAATCCACAATGGGCTGGTGGCTATTACGACCTCGCGTTAATTAGATAAAACAGCACAGCGGAAAAGGTCAAAATCACATAACGGTTAAACCGGTGGTCATACATGTCATAATAAAATATCATACTTTATTTTTTTAAATACAGCAGGGCGAGCAGCAAATTAGTCCGGCATGGGCGGCACGATAAACAGGTGCCGCCGTAGGTGGCGTCCAAAGATCGGCACGGGAGGTCACATCAGCTCGGGAGGCAGCGAGTTGCACATAAGTGGTGCTCTGGAGCTAAATCGTCTCTCCCCTATCTCAGTGCGGGACCAGAGGACATGCAAGTGATGGTCCTGACGGGTGGTTCGGTCACGAATCTCTGCCACAGTGGTGAGGTCATGAGCCAGTGACTCTGGCTCACCATGACGACGCACCTTGTGCGTGAGGCACAGGGTGTGGTATCTGGCCAGGTTCTCCGCGCCGAGCCAGCCCAGTCTCCTCAGGAGATCCGAAACATGGTCAAACTTTTTGCGGCCGAAAATTACTTTTGTCGAATAGTTTATAATTTTTTTCAATGCGAGATAGGTTCTTTTTGGTTCCGTTATCATACACAGAAATATAGTAGCGGATCTGCGAGAAGACCAGCGCATTGACCAGCGCGGAGATGACGGCAGGTGGAAGGTGTCCCTTAGATGCGATAGACCACCCAGAACTCCAAAACAACGCCGAGTCATTTCTGAGACGTGCGAGTCCCAGCTGAGCGAGCGATCGAAAATAAGAACGATATTTTTGCATTCCGAAATGGTGGGTAGATCGTGATCGCGAAATTTCACCGTGATATCCGGTAAGGCACGCATATTTTGTGGTCTGCCCGACAGCATCAGCTGTGTCTTAGCAACGTTAATTTTCAGTCCATTTGCTCGAAACCAGATGTCGAGGCAGGCCAAAACTGTTTCCATATGAGCGACGACATTTTGAATTTCAGATTTCTTACCACTGACCAAAATTTGGGTGTCGTCGGCGTATTGGATAACCACTGCGCCTTCGGCGAACAGGCTGAGGTCGTTGGCGAAGACGCAGTAGGGGGAAGTCCGAGAGATGATCGTTGAAAAACGCCGATGCTGTTGGGCAACGGGGCAGATTTTTGGACGACACCCAGACTGTCAGTGAGACTAACAACTCTGGGTGTGGTTCTGAAGATAAGCCGAAAACCAAGATTTATCGATGCTGTGGATACTTAATTTTGACAGGAGTTTTGAGTGGTCTATCACATCAAAACATTTGTTCAAATCCAGCAGGCAGAGAATGGACACCTCTCCATAGTCACATGCGGATAGGATTTGGTCAGATATGGAGGTCAGGGCGGTTTCCGTCGAGTGACGAGAACGGAAACCGTGCTGAGTTGTAGAGAGGAGGTGGTTATCGAATAGATAATTGTAGGGCTGCTGATGGATGGCACGCTCTACAATTTTCGCAGTGACTGGGACGATGGAGATAGGACGGAAATTGGAAGGGTTGAGGGATCACCGGATTTGAAGATAGGATGAACGAGGGAGTGCTTCCAAGAATCAGGAACATAGGATTGAGTAATGCTGGAATTGACCAAATGCAGGAGCACCGCACATCGAATCGAAGCACACCCTGAACATGTGGATGCTGATGCCGTGCTCGATATAGATATAGCGTCGCAGATAGCGACAACAACACCAGGGTAAACGCACAGGCACCGACACGCGGCAAACGGCAGGAAATACTCGGCGTCGCTCCCATACTCCCAACCTCGTCAGCCACGCACGGACTCACGCGGACAAACAAATAGGTTAAGGTCTAATCGCCGATCGCACAGCTCGGTTGGCATCCCTGTACTCCGTAGACTGGTGTCCATAGACATTAATATTAGAGCTCACATTTCCTTTGGGACACCATCGATCCATTAAAAAATCGAACGTGAACAGCCTTAGACAACGTTAACACGCGCACTGGAGGGGGGGGGGGCGAAATCCGCCCACCCCTCCGGTTTTTCGCAAATAACTGCACATTTTACCGTTTGATATACGCGATTTTCGTTGTACCTGCTTAGAAATGAACGGCGCGTCGTTTAAAGCAAGAAAAATGGAAATCGGCCGAAAATTCTTCAAGTTAGGGGCCGCTAAAGTCAAAAAATGTTATAGCGCGAGACCACAAAAATCGGCGCTGATGCGCTTCCAGTATACTGACAGAAGGGAAGTGTTCTAGGCAACACTAGCGACTTGTTTGATGCATATTGATATGCTGTATAGTTTCAAGGTCATGTTAGGTCACCAATGTCAAGTCAGGTCAAGTTCATGACGGGTTAATGGAACCAAACTTGATCAACTGGAATGTTGCCATAAATGCACTACTGGTTGTCATTTGTACTGTTTGTCATTGCGTTTCCATACTTTATTCATATACTTCACTCCCTTCTTCACGAAGCCGATTGCTCCGAGCTGCCCGACGGAGCAGTCGGGCGGGCGGCCGGTTCCGGTAACTGGAACAGGTAACTGACCTGATAAAGTGGTGCTATATAGGTGACCTGAGGTCAAATGTAGGGTCTAGCATCTGCATTGCATCATTAGTAATGTCCAAAACATCATTGATGCCCATTTTTGAGCATTTAAACACAATCACAGCGATCCATAACGATGACAAGCCAAGCCACGCAAAACCGGAAAATTTTGCAAATCTGACCTAATTTGACCTTAAAGATATTGACCTAAGGTCACGAAAATTGCACACAATAGAGTTCACTACCGTGCCCATCGACCCTGCGAATTTCGTTCCTCCAGCTTTACTAGGAGCTGAGATCTTAGGGGGGGGGGCGGAATCCGCCCCCTCCAGTGCGCGTAATTCTCAGAGGCCCTCCAGGGCGCGTGTTAAAATTCATGATTCGGAGCTCCAGAGCAGTCTAGTCTACGATAATCCAGCTTGTCCCTTATGCTCACAAGAATGAAACAACCAGACAAAACCTGCGAGCTCGTTGCTGCTGGGTATGGTGACATTACTTCATTACCTGGCCTGACCTCGATTACTCAACGGTCGGAATGTGATGTTCAGGGTAGAAAAGAACAAGGAAAAGCAATAATGATTATAATAAGCATGCTTCGCTGCTTCAAAACCATGAAGGGTGAGCGCCATTCTCTGCACATGCAAAGGCTAGGACGAAAAACGTGGGCACCTTGATGGCTTTCGCCACCATTAACCAAAGCATGGGGAAGGTGCACAAGTAGAGGTACGCAAACACATGCACACAAAATGTGTATGTACCCGGTATTTACTGAAAATGAACACGGACAATCACCTTAAATGCTAAGTAATACCACTACCAGGACTTTGTTGTCATGGGCGCAATATAGCCGAAGCAGCTGATGCGCCCAAAAATCCCAACTACATACATACCCTACCAGTACCAGGACACGTATTTTCAACACAATTCTATAAAAGGGTGTGCGTAGTTCCTTAGGTATTGCATGCTGCTCTGTATGGGTATAAATGTTGCATTTATTCGTAGCAAGGATGTATGTTTGGAATTAATTTTCGTGACATATCCAAGTATCCTCAGGGATGTCATGAAATGCCAGAAGACTACAAATGTGTCAGGAACATGATGCAACCTTGATATTTAATGATATATAATGGCAGTGGAGCATTTCACAATGTGCCTTTCATTAGAAGTCAAATTGTTTAATGAAAAAGTTATAGTTTGAAGACTGCGCCGTTTGTCGGCATAACATAATGTGCATAAGCATCTTCATGAATTTCGGATTTTAGCAAATACCTAAATGTGCTTGTATATCGGGCATATATGTATTTATCTCTTGTTTGGACGATACCGGATTTGATAGAGGACAAAATTGTGTTTATCAACAAACGTGCAAAAATATGTGCATTGAGATTCAAAGATATAACAATGTTGAACGATACAGGATTTGAAGAACAAAAAATATATAAATGTGTGTGAATATGCGCATGGAGATGCATAGCTATGCAATGTATTCTGCCAAAAGGGGCAGCTCGTCATGAAATGCGCGGGCCAGATTTGCATGCGGTGTTTCAGGAGCGTAGCACCCCATTGCCGCACCAGTTCCTGCGCCTGCAGAGACAATAACTTTAAGTGTCTTTTCATGTATGTATTTTGTAATTAGTAGAATGCAATCACAGTATAATTCATTTTTGGTTGCTAGGGGCCCTTGGTTGCGCCTCTCGTGCTACAGTAGCTGGGCTGCTGGCTATGTTACAGTGACTAGGCTACTAGTTGTGCTAGCTGTTGTGTTAGAGCGCATCAACCTTTGCAGTTGATACGGTCCTAAACCCCAATAACTGGTTGTGTTATAGTGAATGGGTTGTGTGTTAGTGGCTGGGCGGCTGGCTGTTGTATAGTGGCTGTGTTAGAATGACTGATGGTGGGCTTGACGGGCTGCTGGCGTTGCTGGCTGTGTTACAGTGACGGGGCTGCTGGCTGTGTTACAGTGACGGGGCTGCTGGCTGTGTTACAGTGACGGGGCTGCTGGCTGTGTTACAGTGACGGGACTGCTGGCTGTGTTACAGTGACTGGCTGCTGGCTGTGTTACAGTGTGTGCCGACATCAGGGCCGCCCGTCGTGACTCCGGTGCAGCAATACCGGCTGGCCGGCCAGACCAACTTCGCACCACGGGGACCGGCGTCGCCATTCCCCTCACACCAGGGCAGCCTGCAAGGTCACCTGGCCTACCTGGAAAAGACTACCTCCAACATAGCATAGCCGTCGCGGACATATGGTGGCGCTGTGAATAGTGCACCCACCACGCTGGCAAGTCTGGCATCGGCGCGCCACCGAGTCCCCGTGGAGTGATTATTCCCACTACATGTCACGGGTTCACCGTACAATCCCGATTCGTCGTTGCTGGAGACGACCTCCCCACGGCGCAGGCGATGACTACCACAGCGACAGGGACGAACTCCCCATGACAGGACGTGGTAACGTGCTCGCTAAGCATGTTCAATACCGATGGAGCACCGAGGGGTGGGGCGGGCCCTTGGAGACACGGGGGCTCGCCCGACCAACGAAGGGCTCGCCCCAAGGGCCCTTGGGGCGAACCCTTGGTTTCGCAGATGTCTGAGTGAGTCACTTGCTGTCTGCGTTGTGCTCGTACTTGAATGCTGATACGTGCATGGATTTGTGCCAGTGAGCTGTGTCGAGAATGCATGGTATGCCGGTCACTGGCTTCATATGGTTCGGCAGCAATCCCGAGTGATACGTAACTGCTGTGCCAGGCGCTGATCCAGGGCGCGTAGTCGCATCGTCCTCACAATGTGCGAAAATATTGCGACTTTCCGCGCGCGATGACGGGCAAATAGCTGGAACAAATTACGTACGTAGCCAATATATAAGTGCTGACCCGCTGACCTCGCTCAGCGTTATCCAATTTTCACATTGCGATTACATTCTTATCCATTCCCAGTCCGGTTGCATTCTGTCGGGCCTGGCTGGCCCCGCCAGGCCTTGCTGGTCCCTCACACCTGGCCACAATCGTTTCGATCATAAAAATTATCCTCATCATTTACGTTGCCTTCACAGATATATTTTCTTAAGCTAAGCGATACAACACAGTTGTATTTATTTGCGCCTCATGGTAGTACACATGGCAAAGCAGCACGCTCTTATCTCCACCTGTGGAGAGGCGAGCGTCTCTCCACCACCACCACCTCAAACCATACATTGTCTGACCCGTGTGTAGTGGACTGGGAGCAGCTGTGCCCAGTGTACAGAAATTTGCCGAATGTGTTGGAAGGTGACATCAAACAAACAAAAATTCCCTCTTACCTCACATTTGCATCAATGGTTCACACCTGGTCATCCAAAAAAATGACACTGCATGTGAAGCGTGTGTCCAAGGGTCAATCCAGCTGGTCGGGTTAAGTGATTTTCGAGAAGCCATCAGGCTCATCCATATCAAAAGCCACGCATAGAACCATGAAATCAACATCAAATGTAAATTGTCGCAACAGCCTGCGACAATTTACAATAGTGCATTTCTACTTTGTACTTAATCCACAGTTGCAGGTTTGACGGCTGACTAGTAATCATTAGAACGTACCATCAACTATGACAAATTTATTTCATCAGTAGCTAGCTGGCTTGCGGTACAAGTGGTAACAGGCTGATACATTTGAGAACTTAATCATTAAATCAGTTGCGCCACTTTTTACGGACATCTTCGGCCTAAAATCCATTGAGTGGTGGGTGTTTGTGTGTGGGGGGGGGGGGAGGGTCGTGCACTTAAGCACACCGAAGGGGCACCTTTTCCTTCCAAAGGGGTGCCTATGAAAAATATATTGAGAGGGGGAAGGGGGAGTTGCACTGGAGCATTCCTGGAGGGGTACCATTTCCCGACTGGAGGGCCGCCACCCTTCATGGGGGCACATGTCCTAATGCCCCCCCACCTGTGAAGAGGTGGTGCAAGAGGGAAATATGATAAAGGATATAATTGTAATAATTTGAGATGATATTGAGCGCTGCATGACCGCCGTAGTCGATGCGCCTCCAAATCAAAATAGCCAGCCAACCGACCAACCAAGATGGTAAGCGGTTCCTGTACTGATAAGCAGATCCTATGCTTAATTTTTGCATATTTATGCCTTCTTAAGCTATGCATATCTTACCTGATGTGCAGTGTACAGCCAATATTCCGCATATACCTACAGCTTCCAGACCCACTGGTGGATCCAAAGTCTGGCTTTCGGCATTTTTTTTTGGGGGGGGGGCAACGTATAACGTACCCAACTATTGGGTTTCCATCTCGTGCATACATACTTCAAGCAATCAATGTCAGTACTCGTCATATATAGGTACAGCCCCATCGTGTCACTTTGTGAAAATGATTTGGGGGTCAAATGACCTTTCTCATGGCTAAGCTTCGTCGAGAACCATCTTTATCTAATGCACGCCCACAGACTCGATGATTGAGCTTGGTTCTGATTGTAGGGAAATGGGCGAGATAAATCAATGATTGAGGGGGGGGCAGTGCCCCCCCCTAGCATATGCGAGCTGAAACCCTTGTAAAGTGTACAGCCCATATTCCGCATATATTTACAGCTTCCAGACCCACTAGTAGGATCAAAGGACTGGTTTTGACCGGTTTGGGGGGGATAGTTCTAATTTTGTGTTCTCCGATTTCGAAGATAAAAAATTCTGAGTTGAACAGCTAACATTCGGTGGGTCCGTTTGAGACGATATTTTTATCACATACAATTTTTAGACTTCGGGAAAATACCATTTTGGGGCTAACGTTTGGAAACATCGGCTTTCTTTTTGGTAGGTCTTTTGCATGGATCTGTGCCCAGTGCCCCTGTATCGCCCCTCACGATATCAGGGACGGATACAGGGGCGTTGGGAGCATGCGGCTCCTCATGGAAGGTGATGCCCCTCCGGGAAGGTTCGGTGCCGACCCCGGATCTGACCCAGGATATGGAGAGAAAAAATGCTTGGATGATCATGTATGAAAAGGTCATTTTTCTTCACACACATCAGTATGAAACATTTCAGCTGCACTTTCCATTGCATCTTGAGCACTATCACAGAGAAGTTCATTGTCAAGGAGTTCACTCAATGCCCAAATGACAAAAAGTAAGGTACTTTTCGGGAGAGGATAATGTTTTAGTTACACAAATCCAGGAGCAGCAACCTGCTTTTCCAGCCGTGCCCGCGTGACACGTATGCTGTGGACTGGTGAAGCAACTGACTCGCAAATTGCAGATTGGTCACGGATCTGATTCGTGTGACACGTGTATTGTGGGCTGGTGAAGCACCTGACTCACGAACTGCGGATTGGCCACGGATCTGACTCGTGTGACTCGTTCATTGTCGACTGGTCAGGATCTGACCCTTGTGACACGTGTATTGTAGACCGGTCACGGATCTGACCTGTGAATTGTGCACTGGTCACCCATCTGACTCGTGTATTGTAGACCGGGCGCAGCTGCCCACAGCCACGGCTAACCAGCGCGCCATTCGTTAGCTGCCGATGCTCTACAAACACACACCTACCACTGCACCAACAACGGATAGAGAGGCGGACGCGCGGCGGGCGGCGGGCGGCGGGTGTGTGGCCGGCGACACTGGATCGGCTCAGCCGCGCGACTGAGTCTGCGACTGAGACTCAGTCCGGCCGCCACCGGACGCGCCTGCTGAACAACACTGTGAGCTGCTGACTTAGTGGGCCGCCCACACGCCACTGGAGACATGGCGCAGAAGTAGCGGAAGCCGGCGGGAGAGCGGGGCGCGCTGCCGCGACGGACGTCGGGAGAGCGCCGTGGTGAATGTTTGACCGAGTACACGGTCTGGCGGCGCGATGCCCCTGCCGTCCCAAGGGTCGGCGGCTCACCTCCACTCTGGCAGAGGCCGGGCCACGCCTCGGCTGTGTCGCGGCGTGTGGCGGCTTACCGCCCGTCAAACGCTGACAAGAACCCTACGATAACGACTAGAGCTGCCACCTTTTTGGAATGCCAACCCGAACCCACACCAAACGCGCATGGGTGCTATAAAGAGGCCAGAAAACCAGGCATGCCTCAAGGAAAGGTTTCCAGAAACATTCTTTGCATTTATATGCATAGTGTAAATGTGTCTTATTGGACCATAATATGCGGATTTAGTAACTCATTAGCTATGCAATTCACATCAATTTACGCTTAATTAAGAGGACATGCTTCGTTACCGAAATAAAACAAATGCACCTAAATGTTAGGATATAGGACATCTTACACATGGCGTCGGTTACAAGTCAGTTTTAACGTTAGCGCAAATGCCACAAAGATCTCCTCTGAGGTCGCATGGTTGCCGGATTGACACTAAATTCGCTCATCGAGTATTAATTAAATTTCTGTCGAAGCTGTTGGCAACCATGTCCAGACCGTAACATCCGGATCCATAGTTTGATTTCGGTTAAACCGCAGTGAAGCGCTTTTTTCTGGTATGTGATTGCAGATAAAGCGGCCATATTTATGGGTCCGGATTTAAAAGGAACACTGGGCTGGGATCAAGATAGAACCGTAGAGAGCCGACTGATTTTGATTCTTCTGATACCAATCTTTCGGTTTTCGACCAAGAGAGGAAATACCGCACGATTCCGGTGAACTTTGATGAACTGTTATTATTCAATCCAGTACATTCCGATCTGGGCGGTGTCATCAGGCATTTCGGCATAGACCGAAAATGGAGGCCGCCGAAGCTACCGCCGCTGCTAATTCGTCAGATATGAGCAACATCTGATCCAGGTGAGACAAAACTTGGAAATCCCTATCTAAACATGGAAATTTTCCGGTTTTTTTACGTTTAAGGAGATCGTCAGAGGGTAAATGATGTTGGAAATGAGCAATTCAGAAAATTATATCTTGCGGAATATCAATATTATATTCGTATATATATATTCAGAAATGGAACCGCCTGGCGCGTGGTTGTTGAGCTCTTTCTTGAACCAATGTTAGACCCCGCCTGTATATGTTTCCTTGTTGGCCCGTGGATTTGCATGTAACTGAACATCTTTGTTGGTACTTGCATTCGACTGAAGCTTCTTTTCAATGTGAGCAGCAGTGTGAACGGTGTAACAGATAAATCCTCCCCACTCAACAATTGCGACATCACGAAGTGTCACTCGTGGTTGCTAGGCAATAACAAAGCTACATAAATAAACAAAACAACCAAAACATGTGAAAATATTCATCAATCACATTTTTCTTCACCAAGTGTCAAACATTTAGATGAAAAAAACATGTTTTACCATGTGATGCCATGCTCCATGGTTCCATAAACAACTACAAAAATGTCGCCATGTTGGGATATAGGGTTTTCGAGCTTTTCACCCACTTCAATCAACTGTTACGAATTTTTGTTTTCTGGAATGGTACATGGCAGTCATTGGTTAATTCTATGGTACATACGTTTTTATATTGAGACTTAACCGACACCAATTGATGATAACAATGTCCAATAAATGACCACCTGTCCCAGGCTTACGTAAAATGTATATGCCCATTGGAATGTTCTGTCTCGGGTATGTAAAATTAATTCCAGGATATGAAACAAAAAAGTGCTGAACAATAATTGAAAAGGAAGTTTGGGTGGGGTAGAACCCACAGGGCGTCGGTAGCTCGGTGGTTGAGCTGAGCGTCTGGCATGTCAGAGGTACGGGGTTCGATTCCCCGCGGTGCCCGCCCTCCCTGCCGGGGTGAGAGACAAGCGACGCCGTAATACCTCAGGTGCTGATTGCGTCGTAAAGTCACAACTACCCTGGTGTAGAATCCACACAAACGCAAAGTAATGCCAGTAGCGCGCAGCAAACGTAAACGGCTTCGTCCAAGCGGCTCTGATTGGGTTTGCAGGTTGAAAAGATGGCAGCTCTAATACTGACACGGTGATTGGGCATCACGACGTGAAACGTCTAGACGTTCCTAAACGAACATATAAAACTGACAAATTAAACAACGATCCTCACAAGCCGATACCTCCAGCCATCGACAGCGGTCCAACGCATCATAATATTAACTAGTTACAATGAAGTCGGCTGGTTCAGCCACACTGTCCTCAGCTGCTTAAGGACGGCCCATGGCCTGGAATAAGTGTTGACCGGAGACAGCCAGGGTGTGCGATTGGCGACCGAGTCCAACCACAGTCGGTCACCAAACAAACAGTCTGCACCGATCATAAACAATCCCTCAAACAGCCCACCAGAACTGATGACGTTTGCATATCACAAAATTGATGGGCTCGGTAACGGAGAACGGGTGACGGGCGCTCGGCAGGCGCCGCGTCCGATGCACATCGCGGCTAACCTAAGGACCGAATAGCCTCTGCTGCGTCTCGTCGTTCTCGAACTCCGAGTAGGCGTCGTTAAGCTCCATGAAAATCAACTTCGCCATCTTCTCGTTCTCCGATTCCGTTTGCTGGAAAGATACCAAACAGTGTTACCGGCGACTGGTGGTGACTTATCATGGCAAATGAGGTAACTGATACAGGGGAGGATTGGGGTCACTGACCTGTGGTCAGACTATACTCTACTGGGTAGTATTGGCTGGGTCCAGCTTGCCGAGTTGGTGAGCGACCTGATTCTATGCCTTGGTGTCAGTCAGTCAGTATGTGGTCTAAAAAAGAAATAATTTAAATGAAAAGGGTAAAACTCAGCATGCTTGGCCTTTCTTACACACGTGTGTGTATCGAACCTGAATGAACAAAGCAGGATCTGAAACGCGTGGCGATTCGAATAAATGTGAATATGTGTTGTCACTCGCTGATAAAAACAAATATTTTGTACGTACATGGGAGCAGGCTCGCTACAGTTTTGCCCTCTCCCACTATCCCAGGAGATCGCCACCATATTTTGACGCCCAGTATGCATAGAATAATCGCATACATTTGACTTTAACTTGATCTTGATTTGTCTAAATACGTACAAGGGGTATGATAAAATAAATGCTTCTCTCTCTCTCGAAACCTCAAAACGCAAAGGCATAAATTAGCAAAATTAAAATTTCGGAGAGGTGCTGAAATAAGCAAGGACCTTTCTTCTCAGTAAACTCCAGGGTGAGCGCCACGAGTGGTGGAGGATGATACTGTACTTCTGATCAAATCCCTAACATTGGAACCCGTGAACTGATGAGACTGCATTAACGTCACACCTTCGCCCACGATATTCGTGATCTGCGACGCACTCTCACCCCTTACTGAAAAAAATGCGTTTAGCCCATCATTTTCTTTGGATCACTATTGAAAGGCGCTCAATCATGTCACTTTCAACCCCCCTCACCAGATGTATGGGCACGTGGTACTTCATGGTACAGCACAGAAGGATGACAATTTCAACGCCAAATGTCTTTAGCTTACTCATCGCAGGGAAACATAAATTCGCTTCGTCCCAGGTAAACCTGACGCTTCGTTCGTGACAAACGACATTCGAATGGGTCATGTTTTAACGGTGAGCTCAAACTGTTGGTTGGTTATTGGTTTTTACGACACGTCGACTGTTGAGTCATATAGCGTCGCCAATCTCTCACGCCGTTTGGTCGCGGGCGAAGAGTAGCGACAGGTGAGACTCGAACCCACAATCTTTCGATTGTGAGACGAGCATCTTACCCCTAGACCACCCGTCCCTGAGCTCAAACTGTGAAAACCTGCATACACCAGCCATATTTGACACATTTTGACATGGTGTGGAAATCCTGCATAAACGAACCGTATTCGACACATTTTGACATGGTGTGAAAGGGGACGAGTGGTCTAGGGGTAAGATGCTCGTCTCACAATCGAAAGGTTGTGGGTTCGAGTCTCACCTGTCGCTACTCTTCGCCCGCGACCAATCGGCGTGAGAGATTGGCGACGCTACATGACTCAACGGTCGACGTGTCGTAAAAAAGAAAAAAAAAAGACATGGTGTGAAAACCTTTCAGACACTAGCCATATTTGAAACATTTTGACATGATGTGGAATCCTTGCATACACTAGCTATAGACGACACACTTTGAAATGGTTTGGAATCCTTGCATACACCAGCCATGTTTGACACATTTTGACATGGTGTAGAAACATGACATTTTTGGTTGTTATGTGCTGGTGAACTAGTGTTCCGAACGACTGCTGGCGGACCCTTCTGGACGAGAATTGCGCCGTTACATTACCCATGACGAAATTGTATTGCTACTTGGCACGGAAACTGCTTTGATACCTTGGTTCCATTGCGTTCAAATAGTTCCCGTACAATTCCACTCGCAATGTCACAGGACAAAAAGCATAACAGCTGGAGATCACCATAAAACATCGCATTCACGAAACAATTCCAGTTGAAAAATGTCACCATGTAGTGGCGATTGTTACCAGACCGGATCGTAGCGCGGTGAAAGCTTTATACCAGCGTAGCGTTAAAACCCTACTAACACCTACCGGTACGCAGATATATCTGCCACATCGCGAGAACTGTCACATATTATCTCTAGTAATATGTGATCTCCAAAAATATGTGACTGATTGCTGATAATAATGTCTAATATGAGAGCTTGTTTTCTGAGCTGTCGCTGACCATTGCATCATTTAGGTGAAGCAGGACTAGAAGTGCCATCAAATCGAGATGCATGAAAACCTTATATTTCAAGGACGACCGTTAAACAAAACGTCGGACGTAAGGCGTGCAATGTCTCATGGGAGTAGGAACGCCCATAACCCACTGTAATCATCTTGAGTGACCCAAGATGATTTGTTTAACGGTACGGAACAAAAATAAATCACCCTAGCTTTGTTTCATGCTTGCCCTGTGCATTCTTAAATACCGTCGCTGGAACTTAAGTGCTGATGGAATACATAATAAGGAAGTATAAAATAGCCTGAAACTCTCAAACATAGCATGCTACGGTGTGCTGCCAAACAACAGATAGCGGAAGTGGTGGGAATGCCAACCAGCCGAGGTCGGCCATACCTTGTCGGGGTGCACGGCCAGACAGGCTTTGCGGTACATCTTCTTGACGTGCAGAGGTGTAACCAGCTGGTTAATGGAGCACTCCTGCCACCGGCAGCCCGACCAGATCACCTTGTGCAGGCTGCACAGCAGGGCGCGGATGTTGCGCTGCTTCCCCTCGGTCCACTCGAGCACCTGCGCAACAAAATCACACGTCACGCGCCTCGCCACAGTAACTCATTCACAGTCGCCAGTCGTGGTTACTCACGTACCAATAAAGTGCTACAAAACAAACGCTGATCACCGTATATCGCTCACAGGCAGCAGATAGTGTCACGGATCAGTGACACAGGCAGCAGATAGTGTCACGGATCAGTGACAAATTATACATACAATGGCAATGTACTGGACTTCCTAAATTTAAGTGGAACACGACAGCTATCAAGAACTTGTTTTCACCCACGAACACAGTTTTGACTTCCTGAAATGATTTCTATGAAGTTTCACAATATGCAACTTTATTAACTGTTACTTCCTCACCATGCTCGACACCAGGCGCCTGTGCCATCAAAATGTTGCCGGCAGAAGCGGTGTCGATCTGTCAATATCATCTTTTGCCCGCACTTTTCCTGTTATTGCTAAATTGTTTCGACATCATCACAGTTTTGACGTTTTCGCCTGCTGTCCTTCACTACGAAACATGAATTCCCAAGATACTGGGCAATGGTCACATATCAGTGACAATTCCCAGGATACTGGGCAATGGTCACATATCAGTGACAATTCCCAAGATACTGGGCAACGGTCACATATCAGTGACAATTCTCAAGATACTGGGCAATGGTCACATATCAGTGACAATGGCAGGCACATAAATCAGTCATACATTAGTGATACATCACAGACAGTCAGACAGGTCACAGATTAGTGGTACTATGCAGGTACAGGTCACGGATCAGTGGCAAATATTTACAGGTACATGTCACATTGGTCTTTGTTGGACTAGTACGATAATCGCATGATAGTGACATGATGGACCCTGTCCTAAGGTGGGCACACAAGGTAAGGCAGCCCTGCCTCTCTATGGACATACAGGACAAGGATGCCCCGCCCTCATGTGGGGTGCCGAGAAGGGTGCTAGGCTCTCTTACGATGCATTCAACTGTCATGTCATATAGCGTCGTCAATCTCTTACGCCGATTGATCTCGGATAGCTTGGTAATGCGGCCAGTTGTGGGAACCGAACCCACTATCTTACGATCAAGGGTCCAACGCACCACCGACCGAGATACCGCGACCCTCCCCCCCCCCCCACACCTGTGGGCGTACACCGAGTCGGGCAGCCCAGCCATCCTGTGGGCGCACACTGGGTAAGGAAGTTTGACCGTCCTGTGGGTGTACAATATGTCAGGCAGTTTGACACTTGTTGGTGTACACCGAGTGGGGCAGCACTGTTCTCCTGTGGGTGCACAATGTCAGAGGCAGGCCGTAAAGTACGAAAACGCATTCCCAATATGGTCAGTATAGGGACATTCTGCTCACAATCAGATTCGCCAAGACTCGACGCAGCTCACCTTCAGCTTCTCGGGGTCCATCTCCTTCGCCATGTCGGCTCTCTTCATTTGGTTGATGGTCTTGGGGCCGGTGTCCTGCTTTGGCGTGAAATTGAAGCCCTGAGATCCAAGTAGGTCACCGAATGTGTCGTCGCTGATCTTCTGACGTCCTGTGCCGGTACCTGAGGTCATTACGGTGACCTGATGTCCTCCAATGCCAGCATCTGAGGCCAGTACGGAGGCCCGACACCCTCCCATGATAGAACCTCAGACATAGAGTCATCACGACTCATAACTCGACTCATCACACTCATAACATAGAGTCCCGACACGACACCATGACACCTCAGACCAATACAGAGTCCCGACACGACACCATTTGTTAGTTATTTGGGTTTAAAGGGCGCATCGACTGCAATGGTCATATAGCGATACGACACCATGACAGTACCTCAGACCAATACAGAGTCCCGATACGACACCATGACAGCACCTCAGACCAATACAGAGGCCCGATACGACACCGTGACAGCACCTCAGACCAATACAGAGGCCCGATACGACACCATGACAGCACCTCAGACCAATACAGAGTCCCGATACGACACCATGACAGCACCTCAGACCAATACAGAGTCCCGATACGACACCGTGACAGCACCTCAGACCAATACAGAGTCCCGATACGACACCGTGACAGCACCTCAGAGCATACAGGCCCAGTATATTTGCGAGCACGACGAACGACCCGGCAGTGACGATAGCGCTAGTAACGGCCTGCCATCTGTCTGCGTTCACACCATCAGTCAACCCGTGCCCACACACTGTGGTCACACCAGTGTCAACAATAAGCCCATGTGAATAAGCATGAACATATGAAGGCTAGCAGCTTCTCTCAGGGTCCCACTGCACTCTGTGATCCGATGTTGGTAATCTGCATTCATGAAGTAGGCATTCAGTTCCGCTGGGCCTGCAGTACCAACAGAGCAGCCCCAGAGCGCTTGTACTTATGACACGCACGCATGCCACTGCGTGAGCCATCGTATCAATTGATGGCAGTATATGGACATCAGCAAGTCATCAGCGCCGGCATCCCACACCACAGCCCTCGACCATCGGCCACAGCAGCGTACCGTCCCCATTATCTCTGCCGGCCGTGTCGAACGCGCTGCGCGAGTAGTTCGGTCGGGCGGCCGGCGGCGGCGGCGGCGGCGGCGGCGGCGGCGCCCGCCAGCCCGGCTGTCCATTGGCCGAGGCCGAGGTAGGAGCAGAGGTAGGAGCAGCGGTCGGCGCGGCAGTCGGCGCGCGGCAGCCGGCCGTGTGGTGTGGAGAGCCCGCCGGCGACGGCTGACCCCAGGTCGGATGCGAACCGTCCAGGCCCAGGTTACCTGTGACAACGCTATCGTCACTGCCGGGTCGTTCGTCGTGCTCGCAAATATACTGGGAATGGTATATCTGTGAGCTGTGTATAGGTACCACAAATTAACTGTTCAGTCAATACGCAGACAGATAAATATGTGAAACACGACAAATTTAATGTAAACATGTGGATAAAACTGTTGATGCTGATGTCTTATTGGCACACTCATTTCAACCAACTATTCACGACGGTTAATGACAAATACATCAACGGGTGGGAAAGACCCCTGGCAACCAATTCACAAAACTGTGAATCATATGTGACGTTTCATGTACGAAGCACGCATGTGACAGGCCACTGCAATCTGGACGCCAGTGAAGCCTCCAGCTATAATTTAGTAGCACTGATCGGTGATCAGCAGCAGTGAGCACAAAGTCTCAGTGATCAGCAGCAGCGAACACAAAGTCTCGGTGATCAGCAGCAGCGAGCACAAAATATCGGTGATCAGCAGCAGCGAGCACAAAGTCTCGGTGATCAGCAGCAGCGAACACAAAGTATCGGTGATCAGCAACAGCGAGCACAACATCTCAGTAATCAGCAGCAGTGAGCACAACATCTCGGTGATCAGCAGCAGTGAGCACAACGTCTCATTGATCAGCAGCAGCGAGCACATCTCAGTGATCCGCAGCAGTGAGCACACAGTCGCTGACGAGCCCGGCTCTCACCGAGGTCAGCGAACGGATCAGCCGGCGGCGGCGGCTGGCTGGCGCTGTGCAGGTTCGGCTGCGACGCGTTGCGGTGCATGTTCAGTGCGGGCGCAGTGAGCGTGGCGCCCCAGTCACCCATCAGGTCCGCGCTGGCCGCAACCTGTTGCGGAAAGCTGCCCGTGCTGGACGACTGGTGCAGTGGTGACGGCTGCGGAACCCGAGTCAGTCGCTGCATGGGTGTAATCTACCGGGCGAGATTCCCTCCAATTTTCTCCGATCTTAACCGTTAATCCAATGGCATGGACTGGAAATAATTGGTTTAACAATCGGCTGACACCGTAGCGATGGCTACAGACGCCGGAAGCCAGTGCCTGCACATACTCACTGACACCGTAGCTATGGCTACAGATGCCGGCAGCCAGTGCCTGCATATACCGGCTGACACCGTAGCGATGGCTACAGACGCCGGAAGCCAGTACCTGCACATACCGGCTGATGCCGTAGCGACGGCTAGAGATGCCTGACATTGCCTAACATTGCATTATTGAAAGCAGATACGGGAATGAAGAACAAACGGCATCGCATTACAGCATGCCTTGAACATGTTTGTAGTCCACCAAACATAATCGTTGTGTTAGAAGCTCCTAAACCAAGTCGTGAAGTATCGGGTAATCGTTTATGAGGACAGTGACATCAAGTGGAAGGTACAGTTGTTTGCATCGGAATTCCTTCCATGTATGCACTTTGTGCAGTGCAGTAGCATGAACAAATACACAACAATGGCATAGTTTGTAAATATGGCTGCGCAGTTGTTAGTATGTGGCAATTACATGGTATGGCTCGCCATGAAAAAATGTTCAGTGTTGGGGTCAGAGTTACTAGATGCTACTTGCCACCGGTCACGAGATGATCAGCATATAACGAAAGTTAGCTAATACCACAAATAAACTCATTTGACGTCATTGAGCTGGATTATATGCTTCTTTGTCTATTCGACCAAATATTGGATAAGACTAGAGATTCTCGCCGACCTTTCAGATTCCCGGGTTAGGTTACTTCCAGGCCCTCTGGGATCCCTTTTGAAGCTGAAAAGGTCCAAAAAAGTATAGGATATGTCTATATGAAGCTTGTATTAAGCCCACGTACCCCCAAATGCCTACACAGTTGTCTTAGGTTCGTCACCAGTGCTTTCTCAGGTTCAAGGCACCTCTGAGGGGGCCTTGAAGACCCTAGGAATCCGGATGATCCCCTGATTGTATTGTATTTGGTTATTGTATTTTATTGGCGCATCATACTGTATAGGCCATCTAGATTGTATTGTATTTGGTTGTTGTATTTTATTGGCGCATCATACTGTACAGGCCATCTATATTGATCTACTGACACCGACGAGATCTGGCAAAAGTACCACAGGTGAGGCAAGCATTTGAGGTGATGGTGAAATGCGTCAGGGGCGCTGGATGAGCGAGGGCAAGAGGTGGACTCGGCACAGTGCACTGGAATCTGGGATATGCATACCATATTCGGCAGAGATCCTAGTTTACAAAATAGAGCATCCAGTTTGTAACTTCAGTTTCATAAGCACACTGAAAGCCAGTCCACTTCAGTCGGAATTGGCTGTACTCCTGTCGAAATCGGGCTAATCTCCTGCGAACAGCGTACGAATCTGAAATACGCTATGCCGAACAGCTATAGTATAGGTGTTGCGGTGTGAGTGTCGAGGCCCTTCCCGTCTCATCCGAACAGCTATAGTATAGGTGTTGCGGTGTGTGTGTCGAGGCCCTCCCCGTCTCATCCGAACAGCTATAGTATAGGTGTTGCGGTGTGTGTGTCGAGGCCCTCCCCGTCTCATCCGAACAGCTATAGTATAGGTGTTGCGGTGTGAGTGTGTCGAGGCCCTTCCCGTCTCATCCGAACAGCTATAGTATAGGTGTTGCGGTGTGAGTGTGTCGAGGCCCTTCCCGTCTCATCCGAACAGCTATAGTATAGGTGTTGCGGTGTGAGTGTGTCGAGGCCCTCCCCGTCTCATCCGAACAGCTATAGTATAGGTGTTGCGGTGTGTGTGTCGAGGCCCTTCCCGTCTCATCCGAACAGCTATAGTATAGGTGTTGCGGTGAGTGTGTCGAGGCCCTTCCCGTCTCATCCGAACAGCTATAGTATAGGTGTTGCGGTGTGAGTGTGTCGAGGCCCTTCCCGTCTCATCCGAACAGCTATAGTATAGGTGTTGCGGTGTGAGTGTGTCGAGGCCCTTCCCGTCTCATCCGAACAGCTATAGTATAGGTGTTGCGGTGTGAGTGTGTCGAGGCCCTTCCCGTCTCATCCGAACAGCTATAGTATAGGTGTTGCGGTGTGAGTGTGTCGAGGCCCTTCCCGTCTCATCCGAACAGCTATAGTATAGGTGTTGCGGTGTGAGTGTGTCGAGGCCCTCCCCGTCTCATCCGAACAGCTATAGTATAGGTGTTGCGGTGTGTGTGTCGAGGCCCTTCCCGTCTCATCCGAACAGCTATAGTATAGGTGTTGCGGTGTGTGTGTCGAGGCCCTTCCCGTCTCATCCGAACAGCTATAGTATAGGTGTTGCGGTGTGTGTGTGTCGAGGCCCTTCCCGTCTCATCCGAACAGCTATAGTATAGGTGTTGCGGTGTGTGTGTCGAGGCCCTTCCCGTCTCATCCGAACAGCTATAGTATAGGTGTTGCGGTGTGAGTGTGTCGAGGCCCTTCCCGTCTCATCCGAACAGCTATAGTATAGGTGTTGCGGTGTGTGTGTGTCGAGGCCCTTCCCGTCTCATCCGAACAGCTATAGTATAGGTGTTGCGGTGTGAGTGTCGAGGCCCTTCCCGTCTCATCCGAACAGCTATAGTATAGGTGTTGCGGTGTGAGTGTGTCGAGGCCCTTCCCGTCTCATCCGAACAGCTATAGTATAGGTGTTGCGGTGTGTGTGTCGAGGCCCTTCCCGTCTCATCCGAACAGCTATAGTATAGGTGTTGCGGTGTGAGTGTCGAGGCCCTCCCCGTCTCATCCGAACAGCTATAGTATAGGTGTTGCGGTGTGAGTGTGTCGAGGCCCTTCCCGTCTCATCCGAACAGCTATAGTATAGGTGTTGCGGTGTGAGTGTGTCGAGGCCCTTCCCGTCTCATCCGAACAGCTATAGTATAGGTGTTGCGGTGTGAGTGTGTCGAGGCCCTTCCCGTCTCATCCGAACAGCTATAGTATAGGTGTTGCGGTGTGAGTGTGTCGAGGCCCTTCCCGTCTCATCCGAACAGCTATAGTATAGGTGTTGCGGTGTGTGTGTCGAGGCCCTTCCCGTCTCATCCGAACAGCTATAGTATAGGTGTTGCGGTGTGAGTGTGTCGAGGCCCTTCCCGTCTCATCCGAACAGCTATAGTATAGGTGTTGCGGTGTGTGTGTCGAGGCCCTTCCCGTCTCATCCGAACAGCTATAGTATAGGTGTTGCGGTGTGTGTGTCGAGGCCCTTCCCGTCTCATCCGAACAGCTATAGTATAGGTGTTGCGGTGTGAGTGTGTCGAGGCCCTTCCCGTCTCATCCGAACAGCTATAGTATAGGTGTTGCGGTGTGAGTGTGTCGAGGCCCTTCCCGTCTCATCCGAACAGCTATAGTATAGGTGTTGCGGTGTGTGTGTCGAGGCCCTTCCCGTCTCATCCGAACAGCTATAGTATAGGTGTTGCGGTGTGTGTGTCGAGGCCCTTCCCGTCTCATCCGAACAGCTATAGTATAGGTGTTGCGGTGTGTGTGTCGAGGCCCTTCCCGTCTCATCCGAACAGCTATAGTATAGGTGTTGCGGTGTAGTGTGTCGAGGCCCTTCCCGTCTCATCCGAACAGCTATAGTATAGGTGTTGCGGTGTGAGGTGTCGAGGCCCTTCCCGTCTCATCCGAACAGCTATAGTATAGGTGTTGCGGTGTAGTGTGTCGAGGCCCTTCCCGTCTCATCCGAACAGCTATAGTATAGGTGTTGCGGTGTGTGTGTGTCGAGGCCCTTCCCGTCTCATCCGAACAGCTATAGTATAGGTGTTGCGGTGTGAGTGTGTCGAGGCCCTTCCCGTCTCATCCGAACAGCTATAGTATAGGTGTTGCGGTGTGAGTGTGTCGAGGCCCTTCCCCGTCTCATCCGAACAGCTATAGTATAGGTGTTGCGGTGTGAGTGTGTCGAGGCCCTTCCCGTCTCATCCGAACAGCTATAGTATAGGTGTTGCGGTGTAGTGTCGAGGCCCTTCCCGTCTCATCCGAACAGCTATAGTATAGGTGTTGCGGTGTGTGTGTGTCGAGGCCCTTCCCGTCTCATCCGAACAGCTATAGTATAGGTGTTGCGGTGTGTGTGTCGAGGCCCTTCCCGTCTCATCCGAACAGCTATAGTATAGGTGTTGCGGTGTGTGTGTGTCGAGGCCCTTCCCGTCTCATCCGAACAGCTATAGTATAGGTGTTGCGGTGTGTGTGTCGAGGCCCTTCCCGTCTCATCCGAACAGCTATAGTATAGGTGTTGCGGTGTGAGTGTGTCGAGGCCCTTCCCGTCTCATCCGAACAGCTATAGTATAGGTGTTGCGGTGTGAGTGTGTCGAGGCCCTTCCCGTCTCATCCGAACAGCTATAGTATAGGTGTTGCGGTGTAGTGTGTCGAGGCCCTTCCCGTCTCATCCGAACAGCTATAGTATAGGTGTTGCGGTGTGAGTGTGTCGAGGCCCTTCCCGTCTCATCCGAACAGCTATAGTATAGGTGTTGCGGTGTGAGTGTGTCGAGGCCCTTCCCGTCTCATCCGAACAGCTATAGTATAGGTGTTGCGGTGTGTGTGTCGAGGCCCTTCCCGTCTCATCCGAACAGCTATAGTATAGGTTGGGTGTGTCGAGGCCCTTCCCGTCTCATCCGAACAGCTATAGTATAGGTGTTGCGGTGTGAGTGTGTCGAGGCCCTTCCCGTCTCATCCGAACAGCTATAGTATAGGTGTTGCGGTGTGTGTGTGTCGAGGCCCTTCCCGTCTCATCCGAACAGCTATAGTATAGGTGTTGCGGTGTGGTGTCGAGGCCCTTCCCGTCCGAACAGCTATAGTATAGGTGTTGCGGTGTGTGTGTCGAGGCCCTTCCCGTCTCATCCGAACAGCTATAGTATAGGTGTTGCGGTGTGTGTGTCGAGGCCCTTCCCGTCTCATCCGAACAGCTATAGTATAGGTGTTGGGTGTGCGGGGTGAGTGTGTCGAGGCCCTCCCGTCTCATCCGAACAGCTATAGTATAGGTGTTGCGGTGTGTGTGTAGGCCCTTCCCGTCTCATCCGAACAGCTATAGTATAGGTGTTGCGGTGTGAGTGTGTCGAGGCCCTTCCCGTCTCATCCGAACAGCTATAGTATAGGTGTTGCGGTGTGAGTGTGTCGAGGCCCTTCCCGTCTCATCCGAACAGCTATAGTATAGGTGTTGCGGTGTGTGTGTCGAGGCCCTTCCCGTCTCATCCGAACAGCTATAGTATAGGTGTTGCGGTGTAGTGTGTCGAGGCCCTTCCCGTCTCATCCGAACAGCTATAGTATAGGTGTTGCGGTGTGAGTGTGTCGAGGCCCTTCCCGTCTCATCCGAACAGCTATAGTATAGGTGTTGCGGTGTGAGTGTGTCGAGGCCCTTCCCGTCTCATCCGAACAGCTATAGTATAGGTGTTGCGGTGTGTGTGTCGAGGCCCTTCCCGTCTCATCCGAACAGCTATAGTATAGGTGTTGCGGTGTGAGTGTGTCGAGGCCCTTCCCGTCTCATCCGAACAGCTATAGTATAGGTGTTGCGGTGTAGTGTGTCGAGGCCCTTCCCGTCTCATCCGAACAGCTATAGTATAGGTGTTGCGGTGTGAGTGTGTCGAGGCCCTTCCCGTCTCATCCGAACAGCTATAGTATAGGTGTTGCGGTGTGAGTGTGTCGAGGCCCTTCCCGTCTCATCCGAACAGCTATAGTATAGGTGTTGCGGTGTGTGTGTCGAGGCCCTTCCCGTCTCATCCGAACAGCTATAGTATAGGTGTTGCGGGTGTGTGTGTCGAGGCCCTTCCCGTCTCATCCGAACAGCTATAGTATAGGTGTTGCGGTGTGAGTGTGTCGAGGCCCTTCCCGTCTCATCCGAACAGCTATAGTATAGGTGTTGCGGTGTGTGTGTGTCGAGGCCCTTCCCGTCTCATCCGAACAGCTATAGTATAGGTGTTGCGGTGTGAGTGTGTCGAGGCCCTTCCCGTCTCATCCGAACAGCTATAGTATAGGTGTTGCGGTGTGAGTGTGTCGAGGCCCTTCCCGTCTCATCCGAACAGCTATAGTATAGGTGTTGCGGTGTGAGTGTGTCGAGGCCCTCCCCGTCTCATCCGAACAGCTATAGTATAGGTGTTGCGGTGTGAGTGTGTCGAGGCCCTTCCCGTCTCATCCGAACAGCTATAGTATAGGTGTTGCGGTGTGAGTGTCGAGGCCCTTCCCGTCTCATCCGAACAGCTATAGTATAGGTGTTGCGGTGTGTGTGTCGAGACCCTTCCCGTCTCATCCGAACAGCTATAGTATAGGTGTTGCGGTGTGAGTGTGTCGAGGCCCTTCCCGTCTCATCCGAACAGCTATAGTATAGGTGTTGCGGTGTGTGTGTGTCGAGGCCCTTCCCGTCTCATCCGAACAGCTATAGTATAGGTGTTGCGGTGTGAGTGTGTCGAGGCCCTTCCCGTCTCATCCGAACAGCTATAGTATAGGTGTTGCGGTGTGTGTGTCGAGGCCCTTCCCGTCTCATCCGAACAGCTATAGTATAGGTGTTGCGGTGTGAGTGTGTCGAGGCCCTTCCCGTCTCATCCGAACAGCTATAGTATAGGTGTTGCGGTGTGAGTGTGTCGAGGCCCTTCCCGTCTCATCCGAACAGCTATAGTATAGGTGTTGCGGTGTGAGTGTGTCGAGGCCCTTCCCGTCTCATCCGAACAGCTATAGTATAGGTGTTGCGGTGTGAGTGTGTCGAGGCCCTTCCCGTCTCATCCGAACAGCTATAGTATAGGTGTTGCGGTGTGAGTGTGTCGAGGCCCTTCCCGTCTCATCCGAACAGCTATAGTATAGGTGTTGCGGTGTGTGTGTCGAGGCCCTTCCCGTCTCATCCGAACAGCTATAGTATAGGTGTTGCGGTGTGAGTGTGTCGAGGCCCTTCCCGTCTCATCCGAACAGCTATAGTATAGGTGTTGCGGTGTGAGTGTGTCGAGGCCCTTCCCGTCTCATCCGAACAGCTATAGTATAGGTGTTGCGGTGTGTGTGTGTCGAGGCCCTTCCCGTCTCATCCGAACAGCTATAGTATAGGTGTTGCGGTGTGTGTGTCGAGGCCCTTCCCGTCTCATCCGAACAGCTATAGTATAGGTGTTGCGGTGTGAGTGTGTCGAGGCCCTTCCCGTCTCATCCGAACAGCTATAGTATAGGTGTTGCGGTGTGAGTGTGTCGAGGCCCTCCCCGTCTCATCCGAACAGCTATAGTATAGGTGTTGCGGTGTGTGTGTGTCGAGGCCCTTCCCGTCTCATCCGAACAGCTATAGTATAGGTGTTGCGGTGTGTGAGTGTGTCGAGGCCCTTCCCGTCTCATCCGAACAGCTATAGTATAGGTGTTGCGGTGTGTGTGTCGAGGCCCTTCCCGTCTCATCCGAACAGCTATAGTATAGGTGTTGCGGTGTGTGTGTCGAGGCCCTTCCCGTCTCATCCGAACAGCTATAGTATAGGTGTTGCGGTGTGAGTGTGTCGAGGCCCTTCCCGTCTCATCCGAACAGCTATAGTATAGGTGTTGCGGTGTGTGTGTCGAGGCCCTTCCCGTCTCATCCGAACAGCTATAGTATAGGTGTTGCGGTGTGTGTGTCGAGGTGTCTTTGAGGCCCTCCCCGTCTCATCCGAACAGCTATAGTATAGGTGTTGCGGTGTGTGTGTCGAGGCCCTTCCCGTCTCATCCGAACAGCTATAGTATAGGTGTTGCGGTGTGTGTGTCGAGGCCCTTCCCGTCTCATCCGAACAGCTATAGTATAGGTGTTGCGGTGTGTGTGTCGAGGCCCTCCCCGTCTCATCCGAACAGCTATAGTATAGGTGTTGCGGTGTGAGTGTGTCGAGGCCCTTCCCGTCTCATCCGAACAGCTATAGTATAGGTGTTGCGGTGTGAGTGTGTCGAGGCCCTTCCCGTCTCATCCGAACAGCTATAGTATAGGTGTTGCGGTGTAGTGTGTCGAGGCCCTTCCCGTCTCATCCGAACAGCTATAGTATAGGTGTTGCGGTGTGAGTGTGTCGAGGCCCTTCCCGTCTCATCCGAACAGCTATAGTATAGGTGTTGCGGTGTGAGTGTGTCGAGGCCCTTCCCGTCTCATCCGAACAGCTATAGTATAGGTGTTGCGGTGTGTGTGTGGAGCCCCCTTTCCCGTCTCATCCGAACAGCTATAGTATAGTGTTGCGGTGTGAGTGTGTCGAGGCCCTTCCCGTCTCATCCGAACAGCTATAGTATAGGTGTTGCGGTGTGAGTGTGTCGAGGCCCTTCCCGTCTCATCCGAACAGCTATAGTATAGGTGTTGCGGTGTGAGTGTGTCGAGGCCCTTCCCGTCTCATCCGAACAGCTATAGTATAGGTGTTGCGGTGTGAGTGTGTCGAGGCCCTTCCCGTCTCATCCGAACAGCTATAGTATAGGTGTTGCGGTGTGAGTGTGTCGAGGCCCTTCCCGTCTCATCCGAACAGCTATAGTATAGGTGTTGCGGTGTGAGTGTGTCGAGGCCCTCCCCGTCTCATCCGAACAGCTATAGTATAGGTGTTGCGGTGTGAGTGTGTCGAGGCCCTCCCGTCTCATCCGAACAGCTATAGTATAGGTGTTGCGGTGTGAGTGTGTCGAGGCCCTTCCCGTCTCATCCGAACAGCTATAGTATAGGTGTTGCGGTGTGAGTGTGTCGAGGCCCTTCCCGTCTCATCCGAACAGCTATAGTATAGGTGTTGCGGTGTGAGTGTGTCGAGGCCCTTCCCGTCTCATCCGAACAGCTATAGTATAGGTGTTGCGGTGTGAGTGTGTCGAGGCCCTTCCCGTCTCATCCGAACAGCTATAGTATAGGTGTTGCGGTGTGAGTGTGTCGAGGCCCTTCCCGTCTCATCCGAACAGCTATAGTATAGGTGTTGCGGTGTGAGTGTGTCGAGGCCCTCCCCGTCTCATCCGAACAGCTATAGTATAGGTGTTGCGGTGTAGTGTGTCGAGGCCCTTCCCGTCTCATCCGAACAGCTATAGTATAGGTGTTGCGGTGTGAGTGTGTCGAGGCCCTTCCCGTCTCATCCGAACAGCTATAGTATAGGTGTTGCGGTGTGTGTGTGTCGAGGCCCTTCCCGTCTCATCCGAACAGCTATAGTATAGGTGTTGCGGTGTGAGTGTGTCGAGGCCCTTCCCGTCTCATCCGAACAGCTATAGTATAGGTGTTGCGGTGTGAGTGTGTCGAGGCCCTTCCCGTCTCATCCGAACAGCTATAGTATAGGTGTTGCGGTGTGAGTGTGTCGAGGCCCTTCCCGTCTCATCCGAACAGCTATAGTATAGGTGTTGCGGTGTGAGTGTGTCGAGGCCCTTCCCGTCTCATCCGAACAGCTATAGTATAGGTGTTGCGGTGTGAGTGTGTCGAGGCCCTCCCCGTCTCATCCGAACAGCTATAGTATAGGTGTTGCGGTGTGTGTGTCGAGGCCCTCCCCGTCTCATCCGAACAGCTATAGTATAGGTGTTGCGGTGTGAGTGTGTCGAGGCCCTTCCCGTCTCATCCGAACAGCTATAGTATAGGTGTTGCGGTGTGAGTGTGTCGAGGCCCTTCCCGTCTCATCCGAACAGCTATAGTATAGGTGTTGCGGTGTGTGTGTCGAGGCCCTTCCCGTCTCATCCGAACAGCTATAGTATAGGTGTTGCGGTGTGAGTGTGTCGAGGCCCTTCCCGTCTCATCCGAACAGCTATAGTATAGGTGTTGCGGTGTGTGTGTCGAGGCCCTCCCCGTCTCATCCGAACAGCTATAGTATAGGTGTTGCGGTGTGTGTGTGTCGAGGCCCTCCCCGTCTCATCCGAACAGCTATAGTATAGGTGTTGCGGTGTGTGTGTCGAGGCCCTCCCCGTCTCATCCGAACAGCTATAGTATAGGTGTTGCGGTGTGTGTGTCGAGGCCCTCCCCGTCTCATCCGAACAGCTATAGTATAGGTGTTGCGGTGTGAGTGTGTCGAGGCCCCTCCCGTCTCATCCGAACAGCTATAGTATAGGTGTTGCGGTGTGAGTGTGTCGAGGCCCTTCCCGTCTCATCCGAACAGCTATAGTATAGGTGTTGCGGTGTGTGTGTCGAGGCCCTCCCCGTCTCATCCGAACAGCTATAGTATAGGTGTTGCGGGTGAGTGTGTCGAGGCCCTCCCCGTCTCATCCGAACAGCTATAGTATAGGTGTTGCGGTGTGTGTGTCGAGGCCCTTCCCGTCTCATTTTCCCTCAGCTTATGCTAGATAGAACTGTCCACTACTGCACTCCGCATCAAACTGACCGGCCTCAGGGCACGAACGTTACGTATCATAACGACATAAGTGAGTGAGTGATTTGGGTTTTAGGGCACATAAAACCCAAATCACTCACTCACTTATGTCGTTATGATACGTAACGTTCGTGCCCTGAGGCCGGTCAGTTTGATGCGGAGTGCAGTAGTGGACAGTTCTATCTAGCATAAGCTGAGGGGAAAATGAGACGGGAAGGGCCTCGACACACTCACACCGCAACACCTATAACGACACATAACGACATAACCACGTGACCGGCGGCTGAATTCACACGGCTACTTATGTGGACACGAGAAGTGCAGCCATGCCACCCTTTCTTCGAACAGTAAGTTGCGAACATTTCAGAGGAAACATTGAGATAAAATATGCTACAAATAAAATTAGAACAGCAGAAGTAAGTCAGAGTTAAATAATTAGATCCTGAAGTTCTATAACAAAAATATATATTAAAGTTTCAATATTTATGGTGGGACCGAATCGGGCCTGGTTGAGTCAGTCAGGTGAACGTCGTCGCATGAGTATCCACGGGGAGAACACTTGCTCGTGCTTCTGGAACAGCTCAGCGCCCCACGCACCTCCACACACAGCTTAGCGACTCACACACCCACACACACAGCTCAGCGCCCCACACACCCACATACACAGTTCAGTGCATCACACGCCCACACACAGCTCAGCGTCTCACACACCTACACACACAGCTCAGCGCCCCACACACCCACATACACAGTTCAGTGCATCACACGCCCACACACAGCTCAGCGTCTCACACACCTACACACACAGCTCAGCGCCCCACACACCCACATACACACTTCAGTGGCTCACACGCCCACATGCACACACAGTCCAGTTCCTCCCACACCCACATGCACAGCCCACGCTTCACATACCCGCACACTCAGCAGAGCCTCGCAACTCCACATACGCAGCTCGGCACACCACACACACACTTACATAGCGGTCCCACAACCTCGAATACACAGCTCAGCACCTCACATGCCCACATGCAGAGCCCAGCGGCTCACAACCTCACCTGCACCGGCGGCACGAGATTGGGCGCGGGCGAATTTAGTCCGAACGGATCGAACAGGTTGTCAGCGGGCTGGGCGACCGGCGCGCCGCCGGCCAACAGATCCACGTTTGACGGCGCCGGTCGGCCGGCCTCGCCCAGGCCGAGCAGGTCGACGCCCTGTGCCAGCTGGTGGTCGGCAGGCGCCGGCGCCGGCTCCGGCTCCGGCTCCGGCTCGGCAGACGCGGCCAGGTCCAGCAGAGCCGACTCTGGCGGCGCGCGGCGCGGGTGCGCACGGCGCGGCGGCGGCTCCGGCGGCTCGTCGTCGTCCGACACGTCCGCCGATGCTGACACCTAGCGGCAAAATCATCAAACAGTGATAACTTTAGGTCACTGATAGATGACAGCTTCGAGGCTCGTCGTACGACACGGGTGCCGGTGTTGATGTCTTTCAGCAAAAAGCATTACACGTATTGTGTTCAGCTGTCGATAGTCTAACCAAGCAATATCCCCGACTAAAAGGCTCAGTTTCTGCCATCAACATTTGGAGCCAGCACCGCTAGCTTACAACTTGCACATTTCGACTCGATACTGGCACACAGTATATAGGCTTTGAGCACACACCAACTGTTTGTGACCCAGTAATGAAACACAGGTTGACAGCGGACAACATCGGCATTGACATTCGATGGATCGACCCACATCGCGAACCGGAGCCATGAAACCGGTCTGTCTACCCAAACATCACTGGCACTAACGTATACCAACCAGGCACTGGCAAACACCAGGCAGTGACAGGTAATCCAGCACCTCGTCACAGGAAAACACCAGACAGAGACAGGTAATCCAGCACCTAGTCACAGGCAAACACCAGGCAGTGACAGGTAATCCAGCACCTAGTCACAGGCAAACACCAGACAGAGACAGGTAATCCAGCACCTCGTCACAGGCAAACACCAGACAGAGACAGGTAATCCAGCACCTTGTCACAGGCACACACCAGGCAGTGACAGGTAATCCAGCACATGGTCACAGGCAAACACCAGACAGAGACAGGTAATCCAGCACCTCGTCACAGGCAAACACCAGGCAGTGACAGGTAATCCAGCACATAGTCACAGGCAAACACCAGGCAGTGACAGGTAATACAGCACCTAGTCACAGGCAAACACCAGGCAGTGACAGGTAATCCAGCACCTCGTCACAGACAAACGCCAGGCAGTGACATTACCTCGTCACAGACAAACACCAGGCAGTGACATTACCTCGTCACAGGCAAACACCAGGCAGTGACAGGTAATCCAGCACCTCGTCACAGACAAACGCCAGGCAGTGACATTACCTCGTCACAGACAAACACCAGGCAGTTACAGGTAATCCAGCACCTAGTCACAGGCAAACACCAGACAGAGACAGGTAATCCAGCACCTCGTCACAGGCAAACACCAGACAGAGACAGGTAATCCAGCACCTCGCCACAGGCAAACACCAGGCAGTGACAGGTAATCCAGCACCTAGTCACAGGCAAACACCAGACAGAGACAGGTAATCCAGCACCTAGTCACAGGCAAACACCAGGCAGTGACAGGTAATCCAGCACCTAGTCACAGGCAAACGCCAGACAGAGACAGGTAATCCAGCACCTAGTCACAGGCAAACACCAGACAGAGACAGGTAATCCAGCACCTAGTCACAGGCAAACACCAGACAGAGACAGGTAATCCAGCACCTCGTCACAGGCAAACACCAGACAGAGACAGGTAATCCAGCACCTAGTCACAGGCAAACACCAGGCAGTGACAGGTAATCCAGCACATAGTCACAGGCAAACACCAGGCAGTGACAGGTAATACAGCACCTAGTCACAGGCAAACACCAGGCAGTGACAGGTAATCCAGCACCTCGTCACAGACAAACGCCAGGCAGTGACATTACCTCGTCACAGACAAACACCAGGCAGTGACATTACCTCGTCACAGGCAAACACCAGGCAGTGACAGGTAATCCAGCACCTCGTCACAGACAAACGCCAGGCAGTGACATTACCTCGTCACAGACAAACACCAGGCAGTGACATTACCTCGTCACAGACAAACGCCAGGCAGTGACATTACCTCGTCACAGACAAACACCAGGCAGTGACATCACCTCGTCACAGACAAACACCAGGCAGTGACATCACCTAGTCACAGACAAACACCAGGCAGTGACAGGTAATACATCACCTAATCACAGGTAAAATACCAGGCAGTGACAACACCTAGTCACAGGAAAACACAAGGCAACAGGTAGTACATAATACATACATAATACAATCTAACAGGTAATACATAACCTAATCACAGGTAAAATACCAGCCTGTTAAAGGATGAAGCACGGCACAGTCAAGGGCTAAACACCACCCAGTCAGATGTCAATCGTACTAGTCAGAGATCACCTGGGCACGGGCCAAACACCACACAGTCTCACTCACGCCTCACAAACCACACGTCACACAAGCCAGCCACATGTGAAGCACCACCCAGTCACAGGTCACAAGCATCACTGACATTGGCGAAACGCCACCCACCCAGGCACAGACCAATCACACCAAGCAGCGGTCAAGCATAACCCCGTAACACGTGAAGCGCGGACCAACAGGAGGCGTCCGGCGGCCCACCTGTTGCCGAGTCTGTCCGCTGTCAGCGTCGGCGAGTGTGTCCGCGGCGTGTTTGGGTGGCGCCGGCCGCTGTTGGCTGGCCGACAGTGTTGCTCCGGACGGCGGTGGAGGCCGAGCCGGCCGACCCAGCGCCATCTCACGCACCTCGGCTGCCGACCGTGAGGCGTCGTCAGCCTCAGCAGCGGCCCACACGGCCGCCAGCTACGGCGGCATGGTGTGTGGCCCAATTGTGATGAATGGCACCGGCTGGACTTGCTGAGCTATGATCTAATGCTACGCAATTCCGGTTTAATACTACGCAACAGGAATGAGACAAATGAGACCTCTCGATGCATCGTCCGTTGATGATTTCGGACTAATGGACGGTAATAGCATACTTCTGGTGACAAAATCATTGTATGACATGACTACATGATAATGTTTCAACAGCAGCACCTCAAGGATCCAAACATCCCTTTTGTACCGGCAACTACCAGGACTAGACTTCGGTTACCATGCGAATTGATCAATAAATTATGTAGACAACCCTGGAAGAATACCCTATCAAAACTATCAAACCCTACCAAAACTCGTCTATCTCTACTAACCGAATCTCTCGAGGGTCTCATCCATCTCCACTCTGGTGGAGAATAAGACATCGGGAGACTTGGTGGCGGGCTGGACGCCAGTCCACGGTAGAGGGAAGCGCGCCTGCTTCTCGGTGTCCGACACGAACACGTTGACGGTGGCGACGAACTGCGGCGGGTACCTGTCCAACTCGGTCACATCGTCCAGCTCCGCACTGCCGCAGGGGAGCGGGCCGGGTCAGGGTACTCGTCCGCAGCACCACTGCCACATAGGGTGAGGGGCCAGCCAACCAGACAGTTCAATAATTAACATTTCGCCTTCTTTAATAACAGCAGACTTCAACAGAAAAAACATACGAGTAAAGGCAACTTCAGCTTTCTAAGGTGGCCTTAACTCACCATGTAAACCGCAGACTGGTGTCCTCCTCGTCCACAAAGCCGGTGTGGAACTGCAACTGGGCGATACGGACGGACGTCAGCCGTCCCATGACTCGACGCGCGTGGTACACCAACACCATGACGTCCCCGCACAGGCTCAGGTTCACCGGCAGCACCACCTGGCACCAACCAGTGACGTCATCGCGCGGCACACGCGCTGCTCGAGTGTTGTGGACAGGCAACGTTCCTTGAGGTCTACTGGCAGGGCGGCGAGAAAATGCTATGAGGGTACCACACTGGCTACTGTGCCCTGGATACGATAGTAAGACGCACTATCACACTGGCTATTGTGCCCTGAATACCAGACGAAGACGCACCATCACACTGGCTATTGTGCCCTGAATACCAGACGAAGACGCACCATCACACTGGCTATTGTGCCCTGAATACCAAACGAAGACGCACCATCACACTGGCTATTGTGCCCTGAATACCAGACGAAGAGGCACCACCACACTGGCTATTGTGCCCTGAATAATAGACGAAAACGCATCACCGCAATGGCTGCTGTGCTGTCATCACCAGCCGAAGACTCACCACCACAATGACTGCTGTGTCCTCATCACCAGACGAAGACGCACCACCACAATGACTGCTGTGTCCTCATCACCAGACGAAGACGTACCACCACACCTGTGTATCACGTTGGTAAGGAGTAGCGTTGGCGGTGTTTCATGGTCATCCAGTCCGTGTCGTGGACACCAGACGAGAACCCAGCCCCCGGATTTGATGGTTCTGGTGCCACCACGCAACGCCACGCAACTACCATAATTTTTCACAATGTAGATTAACATGCTTTCTTAAGCGATGTTAAAATAGCTCCATGTGTTGCAGTCATGGCGTAGCCAGTCATCAATATGCACTGGTGCAAGTCTCACAGGATTTCTGCTACAGACTAATGGGACATAGACCGTGTATCGTAGGGTGTATACCGGGCGCGTGGCACGCGCTCAAATTTGACACGGCACGCCCATTGGTTTAACATGGGATTTGGAAACTTCCATGCGCCGACCGAGACCGGAGCATATTGGCGTGTGGTACAGCTCACATCACCGGGAACGAGGCACCTCATGGAAGTAGGATATGGTAGACATCACATGAAAGCCCCAAATGTTGGCTATCTGTCGGTCCAAATTTCGTTGCGATCGGGTCAACGTGCTGCACGTGAGCGTCACGGAGGTCCTGAGAGAACGGGTATCCCGTGAATAACCGGCCGCCGATAGGAATAGCATGTAAACTGGGATTTTTCGTTCGGAAAATCATCAATTTTAGCGCTCCCGATCGACCCGATTCAGACCGACATATCTCGACAACAAATGGACCGATAGACACCAAACCAACACCTCAGTGTTGCCACGACAACTGCCAACCTCGCCGTGGCAACCATTTCCGGTCACGCGACACGCGCACGCGAGGGGGTGTGAAAAGCGAGTGACGTTTTTTAGCGTTTTTCGCGATCGAGTCTGGATCTCAGAAACGGCTCAACTTGGCGACTTTGCGTCACGTTCACCTCATGGGTCGATGTACCGGCTACACTTTTACAATTGACTATAAGCGGCTGCAGTGTGTGCGGTGCCGTCATCGTGACACGGGCTGCACGTGTTTCGGTCCGTAAAAAATATCCGCTTTCCAATGTTCCCACACAACTGCCGGATGACATTTCGCGGAGAAAGTTGTATGCGCGGATAGCCCCACTCTTTGTGATGCTCATAGTTCCTTCGGATTTTCCCCATCGCAAATAGCCTGGTTGCAATTATCGATGCTCGCAACCGTTACCAGGCGTCACTTTCGGAAATCTCAAACGGCTCCAACAAGCATCCCTGGAACGCCGAGGTCAACGATATTTAATGATGTTTAATACAACGAAGAATGGCTCTTAGTTGTTGTTTATAAAAATAAATATAGTTTTGTTTATAAAGATAAATAAATGTTTGTTCATGAAGATAAATATTCGGAGTATGAAAATGAACCAATGAGAACGGCTCCATTTAAACAGGCATAGCCGCGGAACCATTCGACCGATCGACATGAAACTAACACCAATGGACTAGTTGCAGGTCGACAATTTTTTTTGTGTGGACAATTTTTGGTCAAATAGGACATTCTGAAACACATGGGAGCATTTTTTATGCATTGGAATTAGCAAAGTTTCCGTATTTTGCTCATATGTATTTCCTCGATCCTGATTGCCCGTGGCTTGATGACGTCACAGTTTGGTACTGGACTCGTCGCCGCCGGCCGGCATTAGCATTTGAGCGTATTTTGCGGCGGGTTGTTGTGTTCCGGTTGTAGAATGGAGGAGAAGGTGGATATTACCGATATTGTTTCGTTCCTAAGTGCACCAACACAACAATTACTACACCAGAAAAACTGTTTGCCTTCGTTCCTAGTGATCGCAAAAGGAGAAAGCTCTGGTGCAAAGTGGTAAGGAGAAATGACCCGATAAACAAGACAGCATCGTGCTACGGAGATCGTTTTGATGTGAGTATACGGATCTGACTTGACAAAGACATGGGATTGGGTTATTTTCAAAATTATTGACGTCTTCACATTTTCAGAGGCATATGTAGGCATCAGCTGGCTCCCATCTAAGTACCCTTTTCCTACGTAGTTTGGTGCTCAGCTACTCATGGACTAGACAAGAATGTGGCGCACAAATTCGTACACAGCATAGGCACAATACATCATGGGGAACTGTTTCAGTTTCAAAAGGATATTAACATTCATGTAGAAAACAGGTAAAAATGGGTAGGGGTATTGTATGAGCAGACAGCACACAAGTTGCCACATCGGAATAAATTATGATGGGTAAAGAAAAACTCCATCGAACCAGCCAGAGTGTAGGAACTATCTTAAACGGTGGGGGGAGTAGGGGTATGCCACTCTTTTTCCAATCCCTTCCAGTCAATGTCATAGGTTTAATGTTTAAACACCCCAAAGTCAGGGGGTGCATGCACCTCTACCCCCCATTCCTGCATCTATGCTAAGAGGCTGCCCATATATTATGTAACACTGGTACCTAGTTTGGGGGGGGGGAGTGGTCAGTGTGTTCTAACATTACATAGGGTGCAGGGGGTTTGGTTCAGCATTGCATAGCACTCTGTTTTGTCATTTTTTTTGGAGGGGGGTTCACAAAAATCTGAAACAATGCACCGAACTATGTTGGTATTGTGTCAGCAGGCATCACGTGTGCTGCTTTGTTGGCCTAAAAATGTCTGAGATTGGTATAGAAACATAATTTTAGACCTAACCAGGATTTTTACAACCTAGAAAACATGTGGAACCCCAACCTAACTGAATTTACTAACAATTTCTAACTTTATCTTGTACTATCAAACCTTCAATCTTGCCGAGGGATTGACAATTTTAAGGATCAGTTCTATAAGAGAGATCAGAAATGATGAGTAAATTCATTTAGGTTGGGCACTTGAACCTCAAACTTCCTTAACAACCTTGGTTAGGTATGAAGTTGTTTTTGTAGTAATCTGGTGCATTTTTTATTCTGACATGGCAGCTGCCTGCCCATACAATACCAATGTGCCACCTTAAGGGGGAGGGGGGGATATATGCTCAGCATTATGTAATATTGTGAGGGGTTGGGGAGGGTTTAGAAGCATCACATAGGTCGTGGCGACGGTGGGCCGCTTTGGCAGTCCCTCGTAACGATTCCTCATACCCCTCCTACCTTTTCCAATGTCACGGGCGTTCTTGCGCGTTCTCCGACGCACTGGATCGATCTGGGCCATATTTCGCCAATAAATCCACCGCTAATGGAACATTACCAACCAGCGTCCCTGCGACACCGCACTAGACCAACGCCGCAACGGACCGTAATGGCGGCATTCCCAAACTGTGACGTCATCGACCTACGGTCGCAAAACCTTTTCTTTGTAAATTTTGAGGAAACGGTTGTTTGATGAATGGTGATACACCCATTATTGTCCGAATTAGAACTCCCTCTTTCATTTGGTGTATCTATCTCACAACCTGCAACTAGTCCATTGCAATATTTCGCTGAGCCAAGCAGCGGGTCATTGCTTGCTGTATTACCTATTGGTGTTGAAAACAACTGCTCATTAAAATATTCCTGCACCTACGATGATTACTATAAGGAACTACGAAAGGTTCCGGTGTTCGCTTGTTGCATTGACATAATCGGAGACGCAAATACGGTCATTGCTTAGTTCGCAAATAGACAGGTACGGTGCAGGCGCAATTCTCGTCCACCAGTTCGCCACCACAATCAAAATGAACAGTCATTTCAACCACGAGAAAAGTAATCTGCAGCTGTTTCGCTTCATGTGGAACCAACAAGCCACGAGTGATCCGAAAAAGCGACTTCTCGTTTTGTTCGAAGTCGGATCACACTGGGCTTTCACCAGGTATGTGGTCTTCAAACATAGCATGTCATATTTATGCTCAACTGCGATAGCTTGTGCAAACCACGCCTGAACGTGTCCATATCGACATGGGGTACGCAACAGTTGTCTGTTGCCGGTACCCAGGACGGATATAAATGGAGGAAGGATTGGACGGCAAAATAAAATACCATTAATCCAATCCTGTAAAAGATAATAATTGCATTATTTCTACAATCCATGATTGTGAATCATATAACCCAAATCTCGATCATCCCTGCCTACGATCAGAAAAATCAGCTAGACACTGTTCGGGGGGTAGCGGCGATATTGCCAGTATAAGGTGTCGAGACAGGCAGATGAGCCATGAGACAAATGGCGCTACAGGACTCCCGTGCCACGAGCGCAATATCGTGCCCCATACCGCTGTCGGCAGCTGACGGAGGCGGGACGGTGGCGGTCACCGCAGCAGCGGCGCGATGTGCAGCGCCATCTAAAATGACCTGGACCAGAATCGCTGACACGCAAATCTTCCTTGAACAAAGAATGCGAAAACTTTAGAGCACGGATTGTGATATACTTCGTTTAAAAAAAATCCATATCAACTAAAGGGCCAAGTATGAGCGAAGAATGTTGACCCTGGTATGCTGCAACCGATAAAAAAAATGTCGAGTTCCCAAAAGCGTATACGGAAAGGGTTTGTTCGGGCAGGGCCCAGCCGAGCTGGGTAATGACGGGTTTGTCAGATGAACGTTTTTGTGCATACGTGTGAGCAAATTCGCTCATGCTCCGCCTTCGCTAGTAATTACCTTTCTGTCTGCGGGGTTGAAGTGTCGAATGTTGTCGTACTCCTGTAGTGTGGTGATTATTATCTCTCCACCCTGCCAGATCTCCACGTACGGCCGACAGCCATCCCTGCGACAACGCACGTGGTGAAAATCACTCAAAACACACAAGTAATCGGCTCCGACATGCTCCCAAACTGGCGCGCGTTACACTTTTGCTGGTCGGCTCACACTGGCCCGAGCCCGACCCAGCCAGATGTATTGATGTGCTGCCTCCGACCCACCAAACTTCCTCCACCAGGTGCCCTGAGCGGCTCACACCGGCCCCAGCCCCATGCCAGCCCGAGCCACACGCGCGGCTTGCGGTTGTCGAACCTGGTCTGTTTGCATGCCGCAGTGCGATAAAAAAAAGTGTAACCTAACACCGCGCAGTATTGACAGACAGGCGCGCGACCGCCGGCAATGGCCGAACAGTTGGTCAACGACCAGCGTATGGTGCGATACACCAGCACAGACACACGGCATACTGAGCAATACACAAACACAGCTACAGTGTGTGATACACCAGCACATCCATACTGGGCGATACACCAATGCAGCCACACGGCATACTGAGCGATACTCCAACAAAGTCACACTGAGCGATACACCAACACAGCCGCACGATACGCTAAATGATAAGTTAGTTACTCGGGCTTAGGACGCGTCGACTAGCAAGACCATTTTGCGGCCAACAGCGATATACCAATACGTCACAAGACACAACAAGTGATAGAGAAGCCCAGCCACATAGTGATCTGAGTGACAGTCACAAAACCACCTGAATGGTACACCACACGGCCGACACTTAGTTATCGCACTAAAGTACGCAGAGCGGAACATATACACAACTACAGAACAACATGGAAACTCGCAGATCATAGCTGGATAATTCTGAATTAGAGATGAGTGTTTCCCGCCGGGAGTTTCCTGTGTTCTCCTAACTTTACATGGTGCTTTGTCTGCGGTAGAAGCAGAGACAAAGCACTTCCAGCCGCCAGTCAGGAGGAAAACACAGGTAAGAAGCACCAGGTGCTTTCTCACCTTTGCTTTTATAATATATTAGGAACCATACGCAGGCTTCAGCAGTCTGCGCATAGTGGAATATATGCGACTATACGCGGACTGCTGAAGCCTCAAGTTGCCAAGTCTAGGTTATACTAAAATAATTTAAGTGGTGTCACCTGCTGCCCTTAAAACTCTACACATGTAATGTCATAAGGAAAGGATATGTAGCTACAGCTAGTTATTCAGAGCGAAACTTATGTGGAAGTTTCCACCAGTCATGTGGAGAAGTCTTCACTAGGCATGTGGAGAAGTCCCCACCAGCCGTGTGGAGAAGTCTCCACCAGCCGTGGGGAGAAATATCCGCCGGTCACGTGAAGAAGTCTCCACGAGTCATGTAGAGAAGTATCCGCCATGCGTGTGGAGAAGTATCCAACAGTCGCGTTGAGGTGAGAAGTGGACAAGAAGCGTGAAATTCTCTCTCAACTGGATGTCCGCCACGCATTTTCTATCCAGAATGCACAGCACACGCTATAGGCCCATTAAATTTGCTTCCTTCGATAAGAGGATCCAGATCAGAACCTCGTCCCACGAGTTCCCACCCGTGTTCAGCATAATTCATAAAACTGTTGTGCTTTCGTCTTTCAATTTTCCATTTGGCACAAATGCATACTGGTTACGTGGAATGGCCCAGGCTGCCAAACCGTAATCCAACGGGTTCACATTGGATGCATGCTTCTTGGTTGGTTGTTGGAGTTTAGGGGCGCATCGACTGCGGCGGTCATGCAGCGCCCAATGCATGCTTCTAGAGGGGGTCACGCTACCCCTCTTGATACCCCAACTGATATTTTAATATGTGAACAAACAAACAAACAAACTAAGAAACAAATAAATAAACTTCCGCAGCCGGCGGGATATTCGTTTCGGACGGAGTCGGCAGCCATTCGTTGATCAGTTCCCGACATTTGGATTAAGCGCTTTGCCTGAACCCAGTGACACGGTCAGTCGACCTTGCCTGGCCTGGGACAAGATGGCGGCCAAAAGCAATAGTAAAAAACAAGGGCAAGTGAAGAAGAAGGAAGCATCGGAACCACACCACACTTCCACCACGCTTCCGCATTTTCATCCAACCTGACAGTGACCGGTCACCTAGCCCGTACCCCGTCCGCGGTCAGTTCAAATGCGCCGCCAACCGTAGTGCGTCAAGAACCCAGCACTGCAACAAGAATGGAACCGAGTGCGATTATGATTAGATCCGAACTCGCCACAATGACGAATGCACTCCACATGCAGTGCCAATATGCTCGACACCAACAGCACACAGCACAGCACTGCGCAGCAGCAGAGTCGCGCACAGCTTGCAGCACTGCGCCGAGCTGTGACAGCGCAGCAGCCAGCACAGCACCAGCCCGGTACCAGCAGTGGCACCCCACACAGTTAGTTATTTGGGCTCAAGGGCGCGCCGACTACGAGGTCATTTAGCGCCCATGGCACCCCACACAGCCGGCGGCCCGCACCGTACGGGGAGCCACTGGTTGCGCCACTGCCACCTGGAAGCACCACACAGCGCTGTGTGGCACAGCACGCCACACAGCGCTCTACAGCACAGCACGCCACACAGCGCCGTGTGGCACAGCACGCCACACAGCGCTCTGCAGCACAGCACGCCACAAAGCGCCCTGCGGCACAGCACGCCACACAGCGCCGTGCGGCACAGCACGCCATAGAGCTCTGCAGCACAGCACGCCATACAGCGCCCTGCAGCACAGCACGCCACACAGCGCCGTGCGGCACAACACGCCACATAGCGCCGTGCGGCACAGCACGCCACACAGCGCTCTGCAGCACAGCACGCCACACAGCGCCGTGCGGCACAGCACGCCACACAGCGCCGTGCGGCACAGCACGCCACACAGCGCCGTGCGGCACAGCACGCCATAGAGCTCTGCAGCACAGCACGCCATACAGCGCCCTGCAGCACAGCACGCCACACAGCGCCGTGCGGCACAACACGCCACACAGCGCCGTGCGGCACAGCACGCCACACAGCGCTCTGCAGCACAGCACGCCACACAGCGCCGTGTGGCACAGCACGCCACACAGCGCTCTGCAGCACAGCACGCCACACAGCGCTGACCGATTCACGGCACGACTGTACGCAATACTAGCATAAACGGTGCATAGCGCTTGCAAGAAGCTTCGCCTGGCACTGCACCATTAACATTAGATCGGTCCGCTTCAGAAAACTAAATTAAGGGCAAAACTGTTTTTGCACGCGCTAGTGCATACAATAAGATAATAGTCGACGACTTTAGAATTAAAGGTGCCTTGTTTGGGTTGAAGCTGAGCTCAAGTCAAATTGCAAATGTAAATGTCCCCATGCCATGGCATTTTCGGAGTGTTTTTTTTGGAGAATAGCTGTAACATATGGCCGGTTTTCTTCGTGAAGACATGACAATAAGGACCATTTCTATAAAAATAACATAAAATGTGCCAGATCGATTGAACATGACCTTTCATACTTGCAAGACATGGAAATGCAGAAGCGGCTTAATTGTGATTTGTGAAGCGACTTAATTGCCACGTGTCTTGGATTTAGTCCTGTTACAAGACATTTATTAAATATGTTACATAAGTATGCATTGATATGATTAACCCTTCAGTACGGTACGGGATATAATAGTCATTAATTCCCTTATCTCTCCCAACAGGCACATAACATCAAATATGACACAAACTGCTCAGAAACATCCGGAGTGGATTTCGGGAATAAAGAAACTGGATTTAGCTGGCTCTGCAACACGTTGAGGTCATCGACACATGACAAAATATTATGCACGAGCATACGACCGAAACAAAAGGTCACCGACTGTGCGAATAAAGATTCAATTAGCTGAAAAGCTATGTTGACCTATTTGGTTATTTACGATTATTATTCATTAATTTGATTGCGCGCACTATTCAACGCATGCCCAAGTGCATAGTTATACTGTACTGTCTGATGAAATGCAATTGATTAAGGTGCCATAGCCATTGGCAGTGCAACCAATGAAGCGCTGGGCTCTGGACCCTCCCTGAAGCAAAGCAATAACATCAATTCAAATTTTACAAGTCAGAAAAAAAAACAATTGATCACGACAATAATATAATACACATTTTTGTCCCAACTCGAAGTATTAGATAATCGGGCTTCCGGAAATGACAGGTAGGTTCCTACTTACCGGTAGTAAAATGTACGCACAGGTGCTATCAATTTGCCTTGCTATGTATATTCCTCCTATGTGGAGGCTTCCTAAGGGGTCGTCTGTCAAGGTCATACGCTCGCTCGGGCTTCACCCGCGCTCAACCAAACCAGCTAAATCCACAGCTGTATGTACCCTGCATCGGCTCGGAAGGCATCCTCTGCATGTTGCTTAATGTTTGGTGTTGTCGTCTGTTGATGAGAGATAAAAGAACAAATAGCAATTACCACTATATGTTCAACATTAATGATACTGTCTGCACTAGGTAGATAGGAATGGTTCTTATTATAATATCTACGCCAAGAACATCGGCAGATGTATACTGAATATACAGAATACTGCTCTCCTGAAGACCATTATTTGTAGACATTGACGCCGAAAACCCTTTAACCTCAACAAGGCAGACCGAATTGTGAAGGCTCTGACCAGAAGCTTCGGGGATTGTATTGTTTTCAAGGCACCAAAAGAGCATAATGCCAGCACACTTACAAAAGCTTTCCGAAAACGGACCGGTCTGCTGGAGACGGGCAGGGGCCGCAGCCGGTCCCCACACCGGTCTAGCGAGATACACACTCACGGGCAGAAGCCGCGGCCGGTCCTCACACTGGTCCGGCGAGATACACACTCACGAGCGCAGCTGGTCGGCAAGTGTTAGCTCCTCGTAGAGCGCCGGACTCATGTACTGGAACGGGTGTCCCACGACACGCGGCCACAGGGTGGTGCGGGCGCGACTGAGGGCCGGTCACACATTCTGCGGCCAGAGGCCCCAGCCCCCCCCGGTGGGACACAAAAAGAAAGGAGAGGGGGGAGGGCCCCCCCCCCGGTAAAACAAACCAAGGGAAGGGCAAGAACACAAACCCCGCCCGGGTAAAAACAGAAGGAGAAGAGAGACGCCCCCGGAACAAGAAGAGAGACAGGGGCAACCCACGTGAGACACGAGGAGAGACAAGGGAAGCCAAAAGACAAAAAAGAGGAAAAAGTAAGAGCCAGGAGCAGGAGCACAGGCCCCCAGTGTGACACGTAAGAGCCAGGACGGCTAGAGGAGCAGGAGCACAGGCCCGCCAGTGTGACACACGTGAGAGCCAGGAGCAGGAGCACAAACCGGCCAGTGTGACACACGTAAGAGCCAGGAGCAGGAGCACAGGCCCGCCAGTGTGACACACGTGAGAGCCAGGAGCAGGAGCACAGGCCCGCCAGTGTGACACACGTGAGAGCCAGGAGCAGGAGCACAAACCGGCCAGTGTGACACTTCAGAGCCAGGAGCAGGAGCACAGACCGGTCAGTGTGACACACGTGAGAGCCAGGAGCAGGAGCACAGACCGGCCAGTGCAACACTATGGAGATGGCAAATGCTCCAACTTTGGGGCCAAATCCCGGGTTCGGCCAGTGTGCTGTGAACACGCCAGGCTTGAGGCCGGTCGCTTTCAGTTGAGCTTATGACAACTTCCAATATCAAACTTACCTACCTTTCACCATTCTGAGTATTTATTCAGGGCAGTGCCTGCCTATTTCTTATTCTGTACGCTCAACAATTTCCGTGGTTCAAAAATGAACTGTAAGAAGGTTGTTGTGTGTGTGTGAGTGCCTAATGATTGTTAGGGTGAATGGTTGGGTATCCCATTGGTTTACCATGGACCTATTTATTTCCCAAAATTCAGGTTTTCCAGCATTCAGATAATGTTAAGTATTATCTTGCAATTTATATTACATACGAACAGATCTACATTGTAAGATGAAAACGTCCTGCATATTTACATTTCAAAAGGTAAGACATATTCCGTCCATGCAGCGTATCCTCAAAATACCTAACCAGACTTGTAAAGATTTTGAAAAAGGAAAGGTTAAATGTTGTTTAAGTAAGGTGTTAGTCATATCAAATCTGATCAGTCACATCATAGGAGTTTGGATCAATTCATGAGCTGCAGCTAGATGGCATGAGAAACGTTTATTCTCAACCTACTGTTATGTGAAACTTGCATGAATGGTCTCCTTATTTTCACCTGCCATTTGTAATCACATGCCAACCCAGTGCACTTTTTTTTCGAAAGGAAACATTACAGAAGGTCAACTCTTATTTAAGGTCACAAATGACTTCTGTTGGTTTCCGCATAAACTACCAAATTTCTAGACAGTGTTGCATGGACGAGGGTAGGTACGATTTTCACCATACCACCTCATTTTCCTTATCTGAAGTATATGCAAACTTCAGGACAAGCAGCACATGCCTGTCACATCCATTGAAATGGATCTAATCTGTAGATACATTGCCAATACTTCACATTCACTCTGCTTGAATTAATCTTCATCCGCTTTTGCCAATAAGCTAAAATCAACAAAAGGTGATTCATCCGACACATGCATCTGGTGATACAAACGTTAATTGTCGTGTTTTCTCAATACTTGCATATTCAATACACATGTGCATGTTATCGCCATACTATTGGCTAATTTCTTGCAAGAATAAACGAGTTTTAAATTCATAGTTTATCACATACTCCGTGCTTCATTTTGTTTACTTCGTTTCATTAGTTTATATAGTCATCCTACTTCGCTCAACAGTTGAATACTCACGGCAATTACCTTGCTGAGGAAATTGTGTCATGACAAATATGAATGAATAGGTACGCTGTGAAATGTGACATAAAGATCTCTTGTGTCTTGTCTTGTGTGTGGTATCACTTCGCATTCTTTTAATTTACCTATAATTTAGTATAATCATTATGGGCTCCCACAAACTAATGATTGTGAGCATGTGGGCAATGCCAAGAGGCCCCCCCCAAAAATGTGGTGAGCCATCAATGTCTTTAAGTTTGTGTTCCTGTGCAATGTAGGTAGGTAAGCACCCAAGGTCGGCAAAAACCTTCAAAAATTGGGTTGGGCAGCAGTGTTTATTACATTTAGGTTTCTGTACGGTGTAGGTAGGTACATACCTAAACTTAGCAAGGAACTCCAAGATATTGTGGGTCACCGATGTTTTTAAAGTTGGGTTTCTGTGCGGTGTAGGTGGGTACGCACCTAAGCGTGGAAAAGGTGTCCAAAAATTGTGTGGGTCACCGATGTTGTTATGTTCGGACTTCTGTGCGATGTAGGAAGGTAAGTACCTAATCTTGGCCGAATCGATTCACCATTTCAACTGTTTAAGTTGTCCTGCTGGTTGGAAATACCACGCCAATTTCTGTTCACCATTTTTGATTCAACACATTACAATGTCAGATAAAAATTTTAACCGTGGGCAGTTATACAATGTTTAAATATGAGTAAGTCATGCCAAGAAAGTAAACTGATATTAAAATAATATCCGATCAGAATTTCGAAATTAACTAGCCAAATCTGAATATCAATTGTCACATGTATCTTTAATACCACATATTGCCACATGATGAAGTTCAATACAAACAATTCAGGAACATCCTCATCAAGATAATCAGAGAAGCAAAGAAGCTACACTATTCAAATGCCCTTCCCTGTAGTAAATCAAATGGTAAGAAAACTTGGGAAGTATTGCATGAGCTGATAAATAAACACAAAACAAAACAAAAATCCCAGAATCCATGTTAGATGAAGAAGATAATGAATATCAAGCAGAACGAATTCCTAATGCCTTCAATAATTTCTTTTCAACCATCGGCAGCAAATTAGAAAAGAAGACTACTGCTTCTAACAAAGATCCAATTGAATACATTGCAGGGCATGACTATGCTGTTTGGGAACAAGACATGTGCACTAATGAAATCCAAGTTGAAACAATTATAAAGTCACTGAACCCTGTTGGAGGAGGGGCTGATGGCATTAGTACAAAAACTCTCTTACTGACTTACAAAATTATCCTGAAGCAAATCACCCACTTCTTTAACCTCTGTCTGAGAAGTGGAGTTTTTCCTAAACAACTAAAACAAGCCATAGTTATCCCCATATTTAAGGCAGGAGAACTGAACAAAGTCACAAATTATAGGCCAATTTCTATGCTACCAGTATTTTCAAAAATCCTTGAAAAGATGGTATATTCTTATCTCATGTCTTATCTGGAACTGAATAATATACTCAGGACACTCCAATTTGGATTTAGAAAAAAAAACATAGCACCTACATGCCAATTGCTCACATTTATGATGAAATTACAAAATCTTTGGAAAAGAAAGAACTTACTTGTGGTCTCTATATTGACTTAAAAAAGCCTTTGATACTGTGAGCATGGACATTCTACTAAAAAAGATCCAACATAATGGAATCTCAGGAACTCTACTCATTATATTACATTCATACTTAAAAGATCGTTATCAGCAAACAAAAATCAATGATATAATCTCTGATGCAGAGTGCATCACAATGGGAGTTCCACAGGGCTCCATACTTGGTCCATTACTCTTCCTTATATACATTAATGATTTGGGAAATTCTTTAGATGGAACATTTTACTTATTTGCTGATGATGCTGCTGTCATGATAAAAGCTACAAATATAAAGGAACTACAAATTAAAGTAAATGCCATTGTTACAGGAATAACTGAATGGTTTCAAGCTAATAGATTATCATTGAATGTCAAGAAAACAAATTACCAAATTTATTCCAGTATGCCTAGTGCTGACTTAAACATAGCAATAAATTATCAAATGGTTCATAGGAAACTGCAAATCAAATATCTTGGTGTAATAGTTGCTGAAAAATTAACATGGAAGTATCACATAGCATATGTTGCTGCAAAAACTAGCAGAAATCTAGGAATAATGGGAAGAGCAAAATACTTTATCACAAGTCGTGATTAAAATACTTTATATACTTTGATTCTTCCCTATTTAAATTATTGTGCTTTAATATGGGGAAACATTTTCCGCACGATTAGACGAATTGTTAAATACACAAAGGGCTTAAGAATCATGATAACAGCACTATGCATACCATACAAATGAATTATTTGGAAATATCATTCTGAAGTTCCCTCATTTGTGATGAACAGGCATATTCTCTTCCTTTTGTAATCAAACATTACCAATCACTATAATGAATATGTTCCAGTACTCATCACCAAGTAATTTAAGGCACGTTGAACATTTCCATGTACCTTTTTCATCGAAATCCTATAGACTTCATTCCATACCATTTATAGCACCAAGAACTTGGAACAGTATCATTGGTACAAAATTTCCTTCCTGCAATCATGTGCCTATTAAGAAACAAGATATAAAAAAAGTTATCAGAGTTCATTTCATTAGGTCATATATCACAAATTAACTGGTGATCAAAATTAACCTTGATCATTTGCACACTGCAAAATGTGTGCATGTGTGTATGTTTATGTATGTGCATGTTAGTATATGTGTATGTATGTATATTTGTATAGATATGTGAGTACACATGTGTCTATGTATGTGAAATATGTGTAGGTGTACATGTTTCATGTGTGGGCATAGGCAGGTTTGTGTGCTTGTGCATGTGTATGTACATGATCCAACTTCTCCATTTTCCCCCTCATAACACATTTCACTTTGTGGCCCCAGGAGCTCCTTGGTGTTACTAGCTTGCATGTGCATGTGTGTATGTGTGAAAAGCTTGCTAACTAGAGAAGCTTGCTACCTAGCTGAGGTGCTCCTGGGGCTACTTCTACTAATAACTGGTGGTGGCCTATCTGCAAACAAAAAGACAAAGAACAGGATGCAACCATCTGTATTGAACAAGCAGACAAATGACATATGTATTAGCATCCTGAGGCATTCCTAAGCTGGCTGTCCTAACTTTTGAATAGCTGGCGATGGGAAAGCCCAATATCAATCGAACCTGTAATAGTGCGTGTAGCCAAATAGGATAGGCTGCTGCATACGAAACAGGGGTCGACATTAGACAAAAAAAACACAAAAAAAACAAAAACAAAAACGAAAGGGACGCGGAGTTGCAGCTAATATGAGGCAAGATGATCATCATAATTAGCTCATTTTACCTGCATGATGGTAGTTTTTGTTACGTTGTGATATTTTACTATAAACTTGCAACAACAAAAAAACGGCCGAAGGCCCGATAAGCTCCAGAAAGCTCAAAAAGGCTCGACGGTTTTGAACGGACTTTTTCACTGGGCTATCGGTTTTTACATTTCCCACCTCTACAGCTGCACACTGTGGCCAGCACAGGCTGACCAGTGCAGCACATACCAGAGTCGGGAGCACAGACCGGCCAGCGGACTACACACAACCCGGTCAGCATGGAACCGGACGACGACCTTAACCCGGCATAGCCTACACGGCATAACGTGCGGTTAAATGCATACAGTAGGTAATCAAATAAGCTCTAGGTTTATTGTATTCGGGTGGAGCAAGGTAGTGTGCTAGGGGTCGAACTGTCACGACAGCCAATATCAGAAAGATACACAAATTTAGTTTTTTTTCAACATAATTGGGGTAAAGGGGGGAGCAAATTATCGCAATGTTGGAAGTTCTGTATATCGTTTTTTTTAAACAAACATCAATGTAACATCAACAAGCTCTGGCATTGGCCCAAGAACTAGCTTTGGTTACGACGTCCCAGAGTACCCGGGAACATCTAGATTAACATATTAGTATACATTTATTTGTCCATATCCCATGTAAAAAAGGCAAACGTAGCATAATAATGGAACAGTGGACGGTACACACGTCCATACAACTTCATTAGGATACGATTTGGTTTGGACTTTGCTATTTTACACGTCACGTTTTGGGCGATCATTTGAATGCACATACTTTTTCTTAAAGTCGATGTATTTACTTTTTTTAGCTGTTGCTCTTGAAAACAAGGGAGGGTATAAATAACCCTACAGTTACATACAGGTTAGCATACAGCGAATGTTTAGAAAACCCATATGGAAGCATCTGGAAGAAAACCGACACCTGGACAAAAAGAGAAAGGGCATTGAACGTACGGAAAATTGACCATCCATCAGTCAACGTCCCGTCTGCACCACCCTCGGGATTCAGCAAGTAACTGAGTTCATTACATCCGTCTTTCACAGCTCCTTCCAAAACCAGCACCAGCCACGGACTGCCACCGCAGAGCCGACTCTCCCAAATCTGCCACGGAAGTGGGGTAGGGATAGCGGCTCCCATGTCGGGCCGAACACGACCGGAGGCTGTCAGTCTGACTGACCTCAGCTTGGTGAAGAGCGGCACTGGCTTCAGGGTAATGGAAGTGAGCGTCACCGGCTGTAGGTGCGGCAACTTCGGCTGCCGATACGCCATCATCCGGCGCATATAGTCCAGGTACCTGCCGACCAGTGGTGGTTACACGACAGCGTCCGGCCCATATAGTCCAGGTACCTGCCGACCAGTGGTGGTTACACGACACCGTCCGGCGCATATAGTCCAGGTACCTGCCGACCAGTGGTGGTTACACGACACCGTCCGGCGCATATAGTCCAGGTACCTGCCGACCAGTGGTGGTTACACGACACCGTCCGGCGCATATAGTCCAGGTACCTGCCGACCAGTGGTGGTTACACGACACCGTCCGGCCCATATAGTCCAGGTACCTGCCGACCAGTGGTGGTTACACGACACCGTCCGGCCCATATAGTCCAGGTACCTGCCGACCAGTGGTGGTTACACGACACCGTCCGGCCCATATAGTCCAGGTACCTGCCGACCAGTGGTGGTTACACGACAGCGTCCGGCATATAGTCCAGGTACCTGCCGACCAGTGGTGGTTACACGACAGCGTCCGGCGCATATAGTCCAGGTACCTGCCGACCAGTGGTGGTTACACGACAGCGTCCGGCGCATATAGTCCAGGTACCTGCCGACCAGTGGTGGTTACACGACACCGTCCGGCCCATATAGTCCAGGTACCTGCCGACCAGTGGTGGTTACACGACACCGTCCGGCCCATATAGTCCAGGTACCTGCCGACCAGTGGTGGTTACACGACACCGTCCGGCCCATATAGTCCAGGTACCTGCCGACCAGTGGTGGTTACACGACACCGTCTGACCCATATAGTCCAGGTACCTGCCGACCAGTGGTGGTTACACGACACCGTCCGGCCCATATAGTCCAGGTACCTGCCGACCAGTGGTGGTTACACGACACCGTCCGGCCCATATAGTCCAGGTACCTGCCGACCAGTGGTGGTTACACGACACGTCCGGCGCATATAGTCCAGGTACCTGCCGACCAGTGGTGGTTACACGACACCGTCCGGCCCATATAGTCCAGGTACCTGCCGACCAGTGGTGGTTACACGACACCGTCTGCCCATATAGTCCAGGTACCTGCCGACCAGTGGTGGTTACACGACACCGTCCGGCCCATATAGTCCAGGTACCTGCCGACCAGTGGTGGTTACACGACACCGTCCGGCCCATATAGTCCAGGTACCTGCCGACCAGTGGTGGTTACACGACACCGTCCGGCCCATATAGTCCAGGTACCTGCCGACCAGTGGTGGTTACACGACAGCGTCCGGCCCATATAGTCCAGGTACCTGCCGACCAGTGGTGGTTACACGACACCGTCCGGCCCATATAGTCCAGGTACCTGCCGACCAGTGGTGGTTACACGACACCGTCCGGCCCATATAGTCCAGGTACCTGCCGACCAGTGGTGGTTACACGACACCGTCCGGCCCATATAGTCCAGGTACCTGCCGACCAGTGGTGGTTACACGACAGCGTCCGGCCCATATAGTCCAGGTACCTGCCGACCAGTGGTGGTTACACGACACCGTCCGGCCCATATAGTCCAGGTACCTGCCGACCAGTGGTGGTTACACGACAGCGTCCGGCCCATATAGTCCAGGTACCTGCCGACCAGTGGTGGTTACACGACACCGTCCGGCTCATATAGTCCAGGTACCTGCCGACCAGTGGTGGTTACACGACACCGTCCGGCCCATATAGTCCAGGTACCTGCCGACCAGTGGTGGTTACACGACACCGTCCGGCCCATATAGTCCAGGTACCTGCCGACCAGTGGTGGTTACACGACACCGTCCGGCCCATATAGTCCAGGTACCTGCCGACCAGTGGTGGTTACACGACACCGTCCGGCCCATATAGTCCAGGTACCTGCCGACCAGTGGTGGTTACACGACACCGTCCGGCCTATATAGTCCAGGTACCTGCCGACCAGTGGTGGTTACACGACACCGTCCGGCCCATATAGTCCAGGTACCTGCCGACCAGTGGTGGTTACACGACACCGTCCGGCCCATATAGTCCAGGTACCTGCCGACCAGTGGTGGTTACACGACACCGTCCGACCCATATAGTCCAGTACCTGCCGACCAGTGGTGGTTACACGACACCGTCCGGCCCATATAGTCCAGGTACCTGCCGACCAGTGGTGGTTACACGACACCGTCTGACCCATATAGTCCAGGTACCTGCCGACCAGTGGTGGTTACACGACACCGTCTGACCCATATAGGCCAGGTACCTGCCGACCAGTGGTGGTTACACGACACCGTCCGGCCCATATAGTCCAGGTACCTGCCGACCAGTGGTGGTTACACGACACGTCCGGCCCATATAGTCCAGGTACCTGCCGACCAGTGGTGGTTACACGACACCGTCCGGCCCATATAGTCCAGGTACCTGCCGACCAGTGGTGGTTACACGACACCGTCCGGCCCATATAGTCCAGGTACCTGCCGACCAGTGGTGGTTACACGACACGTCCGGCCCATATAGTCCAGGTACCTGCCGACCAGCGGTGGTTACACGACACCGTCCGGCCCACATATAGTCCAGGTACCTGCCGACCAGTGGTGGTTACACGACACCGTCCGGCCCATATAGTCCAGGTACCTGCCGACCAGTGGTGGTTACACGACACCGTCCGGCCCATATAGTCCAGGTACCTGCCGACCAGTGGTGGTTACACGACACCGTCCGGCCCATATAGTCCAGGTACCTGCCGACCAGTGGTGGTTACACGACACCGTCCGGCCCATATAGTCCAGGTACCTGCCGACCAGTGGTGGTTACACGACACCGTCCGGCCCATATAGTCCAGGTACCTGCCGACCAGTGGTGGTTACACGACACCGTCCGGCCCATATAGTCCAGGTACCTGCCGACCAGTGGTGGTTACACGACAGCGTCCGGCCCATATAGTCCAGGTACCTGCCGACCAGTGGTGGTTACACGACACCGTCCGGCCCATATAGTCCAGGTACCTGCCGACCAGTGGTGGTTACACGACACCGTCCGGCCCATATAGTCCAGGTACCTGCCGACCAGTGGTGGTTACACGACACCGTCCGGCCCATATAGTCCAGGTACCTGCCGACCAGTGGTGGTTACACGACACCGTCCGGCCCATATAGTCCAGGTACCTGCCGACCAGTGGTGGTTACACGACACCGTCCGGCCCATATAGTCCAGGTACCTGCCGACCAGTGGTGGTTACACGACACCGTCCGGCCCATATAGTCCAGGTACCTGCCGACCAGTGGTGGTTACACGACACCGTCCGGCCCATATAGTCCAGGTACCTGCCGACCAGTGGTGGTTACACGACACCGTCCGGCCCATATAGTCCAGGTACCTGCCGACCAGTGGTGGTTACACGACACCGTCCGGCCCATATAGTCCAGGTACCTGCCGACCAGTGGTGGTTACACGACACCGTCCGGCCCATATAGTCCAGGTACCTGCCGACCAGTGGTGGTTACACGACACCGTCCGGCCCATATAGTCCAGGTACCTGCCGACCAGTGGTGGTTACACGACACCGTCCGGCCCATATAGTCCAGGTACCTGCCGACCAGTGGTGGTTACACGACACCGTCCGGCCCATATAGTCCAGGTACCTGCCGACCAGTGGTGGTTACACGACACCGTCCGGCCCATATAGTCCAGGTACCGCCGACCAGTGGTGGTTACACGACACCGTCCGGCCCATATAGTCCAGGTACCTGCCGACCAGTGGTGGTTACACGACACCGTCCGGCCCATATAGTCCAGGTACCTGCCGACCAGTGGTGGTAACGGCCTAGTCCAGGTACCTGCCGGCCAGTGGTGGTTACACGACACCGTCCGGCCCATATAGTCCAGGTACCTGCCGACCAGTGGTGGTTACACGACACCGTCCGGCCCATATAGTCCAGGTACCTGCCGACCAGTGGTGGTTACACGACACCGTCCGGCCCATATAGTCCAGGTACCTGCCGACCAGTGGTGGTTACACGACACCGTCCGGCCCATATAGTCCAGGTACCTGCCGACCAGTGGTGGTTACACGACAGCGTCCGGCCCATATAGTCCAGGTACCTGCCGACCAGTGGTGGTTACACGACACCGTCCGGCCCATATAGTCCAGGTACCTGCCGACCAGTGGTGGTTACGTGACACCGGCGGCATCGCGCCTAGTACCAGTGGCGGTCATATAGAAACACCAGCCCATCACCGTCACGGTCAGTACCAGTGGCGGTCATATAGAAACACCAGCCCATCATCGTCACCGTCAGTACCAGTGGCGGTCATATAGAAACACCAGCCCATCATCGTCACCGTCAGTACCAGTGGCGGTCATATAGAAACACCAGCCCATCACCGTCACGGTCAGTACCAGTGGCCGTCGGGTTGGTTATTGGTTTTACGACACGTCGACCGTTGAGTCAGGTAGCGTCGCCAATCTCTCATGCCGATTGGTCGCGGGCGAAGAGTAGCGACTCGAACCCACAACCTTTCGATTGTAATACGAGCATCTTACCCGTAGACGACTGGTGCCCAGCAGTGGCCGTCAGGTGGTTACCAGTGATGCTCCAGGTGGGGCGGGCGGAACATGTAGGGCCGCTCCACTCACCTGGTCTGGGACGGAATGGTCTAGACGACTGGTGCCCAGCAGTGGCCGTCAGGTGGTTACCAGTGATGCTGCAGGTGGGGCGGGCGGCACATGTAGGGCCGCTCCACTCACCTGGTCTGGGACGGAATGGTCTAGACGACTGGTGCCCAGCAGTGGCCGTCAGGTGGTTACCAGTGATGCTGCAGGTGGGGCGGGCGGCACATGTAGGGCCGCTCCACTCACCTGGTCTGGGACGGAATGGTCTAGACGACTGGTGCCCAGCAGTGGCCGTCAGGTGGTTACCAGTGATGCTGCAGGTGGGGCGGGCGGCACATGTAGGGCCGCTCCACTCACCTGGTCTGGGACGGAATGGTCTAGACGACTGGTGCCCAGCAGTGGCCGTCAGGTGGTTACCAGTGATGCTGCAGGTGGGGCGGGCGGCACATGTAGGGCCGCTCCACTCACCTGGTCTGGGACGGAATGACGCCGGGTGGGCACCGTTTGATGGCGAACACGTTGAGCCCTTGCTCGGGTGACGGAAACAGCTGCACGAACATGAACAGTGAGGCCAGCAGTGTGGCGGAGGTGGCCTTGCCGTCCTGGGGGCACGACAGACCGTCAGACAGACGGGCACAGGGTAGACTGGACTGTGGCGGAGGTGGCCTTGCCGTCCTGGGGGCACGACAGACGGTCAGACAGACGGGCACAGGGTAGACTGGACTGTGGCGGAGGTGGCCTTGCCGTCCTGGGGGCACGACAGACGGTCAGACAGACGGGTACAGGGTAGACTGGACGGGAATGGACACCCAGACGTCCCGGATGCTCGCTGTATGAGCTGCGCACCAGTGAGGCCAGCAGTGTGGCGGAGGTGGCCTTGCCGTCCTGGGGGCACGACAGACGGTCAGACAGACGGACACAGGGTAGACTGGACGGGAATGGACACCCAGACGTCCCGGATGCTCGCTGTATGAGCTGCGCACCAGTGAGGCCAGCAGTGTGGCGGAGGTGGCCTTGCCGTCCTGGGGGCACGACAGACGGTCAGACAGACGGGTACAGGGTAGACTGGACGGGAATGGACACCCAGACGTCCCGGATGCTCGCTGTGAGCTGCGCACCACAGCTCGCTACACCACGCGTGACAACCATCTATGTGAAAACAATGCTGCAATGGCCATGCCTTCATTTACAATGCACAACAGTGAACAGCTTGGCATGAACTAGTCCGAAAGCAGTGAGCACGAACTGTCAACCACTCCACGCGCATAGTATCCGCGACAACGATTGCAAACGCCAGCTAATAGTGCCCGCCATACTTGGCCTTGTTTTGGTTCCAATGTTCCAATGAAAATGCCATTCGTATGTGTGCACTGCAGTTATAAAAATATGCTGTTCCTAAATTTTTGCCATCCAGAATATTATTATCTCCGGAAAATTATCCTCTCAGTTTTCTCGTTTGGAGGTTGAATGGGCTGTTTGACGGTGAACTACTATGTGACCAAGCGTTCAAGATTCACTGGCAAGGACAAGCTGAGATTCTGTCACAGGTGTGAAGATAAACATCATCTCCGCATTCGATTACCCAAACAAGTTTCCTCTCCATATCTAGCATAACAAAGTACAAATCCAACCCTGGTGCAGGGCTCAGCAGTGTGCCTATGTGCGCGACAGAAGTCGACAGGACTTGCACAGCGACGGCTGGTCACCTGACACGACGGCCTCTAAACTCGACACCAGCCGTGCGTGTTTACGGCTCAGCAATAGGCCTGTGCGCGCGACAGAAGGCGACAGGACTTGCACAGCGACGGCTGGTCACCTGACATGTTGTTTGTTTATTGGGGTTTAGGGGCGCATCGATTGCGGTGGTCATGCAGCGCCCATCACCTGACACGACGGCCGTACAGTCCATGAACGAAACACCACAGCCAGCCGGCGTCGTAAACACGCCCACAGGCAAGTCACCAGCTGGAATGATAAACTGAGTGGACGATTATTACTTCAGACCGAAATTCAGATATTTCCAGACGTTTTCACGGTATTGTCTTTACCAGAGGGCGAAGATAATACAGTAGAAACGTCCGGAAATATCTCGGAATTTCGGTCTGAAGCAATAATTGTGCACTCAATTGAGTTGAAGAAGAACCTTGGGTTCTTTTACGACGCATTCAACCGTTAGGTCATTTAGCGTCGCCAACCTCTCACGCCGATTGGTCGCGGGTGGACTCGGTAAATGCCTTCGGTTGTGAGATTCGAACCCACAATCTTGAGATCAAGAGTCTGACGCCCTACCAACTGAGTTACCGCGGCCCCCTCTCTCGATTGGGTTGTAATTTCGCGTTTACTAATTACATTATGTCAATCAATCTGTCTCTCCGCCAATTCAGCTCGCCAGCTTCCGGTCGTTTCTTACGATGCAGTGGACGGCGCACACGTTCTTGGGGTCTTTGCTGAGGAAGTCGTACATATCCTGACAGAGCCAGTAGAGCGTGAACACGGTGGGAGCGCGCCCCGGCTGGCAGCTCTTCTCCACAACCTGAGAACACCAATAGTGCGTGAAGACTGTGGCAGCACGCCCCGGCTGGCAGCCCTTGTTCACAGCCTGACAACACCAGTAGAGCGTGAACACGGTGGGAGCGAGCCCCGGCTGGCAGCTCTTGTCCACAAGCTGACAATACCGGAGCACGCGGTCACCGGTGTCGGGTGTCATCACGTCGTGTCGCGTAACACCGACCTGACCATTCAGCCGCCGTCACCAGGCTTTAACCCTCCCCTTCGGAATATCGGTGATGGCTTCCCAGCCACTCAGCGCAGCGGCACAAAATCTCGGGCATCCACACGGTGACCGGCTTTACATACGTTGATAAACGAATCCATCGGTGAGGTCAGACCACAGTCACGACGTCATATGCAGAGGTTCGGTTGCCCAGACAAATTTTAGTCATCCTGGTGAGTGGCTTAACACCCATCACGTACGTCACAGTACCAACAAGTCACGTCGCGTCATGTAACTGGCGCTGTCCTCAAAACTGCTTGTGGTTTATGTTATGCTTTTTTAGACCAATATATCCACTACGCACCTGAAGATCATTAGACAACTATTTTGAACCATCGTATCCAATGTTCGCCAAAGGTTACGCCCAAAAATGCGTCAGTCCATGAGGCCTGACAAGACCTCATCCGAAGCTGCATTTTACTTCGATCCCTTGACGTGACATGAACACATTTCTTCCATTCTGTTCCGACACACCCAGCTGGTTTGCTAGACAACATCGCCACCCTCTCACGCCGAGCGGCACTGGGTGAACCGGAAGTCCCCGTGATCAGTGAACCTCGAAAGTGCACTTCTTCGATTAGAATTGCCCACACGAGTGACAGACGAGTTGGCCACATCACTCGCTTCTAAATGTAATACTCGTGAAATTAGGAGACGAGTGTGCGCCATGAAAGTCCGTAGAATGTCTGTCACAAGCCGCTGGCATGGCATTTGCAGTCGGTTTATTTGGTCCAGAGCAGTAATTCTCAACATTTCTGAGGCCGCGTCTCCCTTGGCAGCTTAAGCAGCTCCACACCCCAGCCTCCGTCTTTCCATCAGACTTAGGAGACCGAATTCAGAGGCTTGGGACTATGCAAATTCCTGCATTCCTCGGATGATTTAAGTGGCTTCAATTGCACTTAGGCTAAGTATCCGCTTGCCTATGAAACCATGTCATCAGCCTCAGCAGTTGAATGTGCCATCGTGAAGAACCCAGGCTGCGGGGCATTTTCTATGCTACGAAAATCACTCGCAATCTGCATGGGGAACTCCTTGTCAACTAAAAGCATGTGTTGGTTTGGCACTTAGCATAATATGCCACAGAACCACTGCTGTCTAGTGATAAAGACTTGACCAAATCCGAAGAAGTCGCTGATTCCAAGGCTTTAGCTGCTGAGGTCCCCACTCATTGGTGTCAACATTGTGAAGGAAAAATAATGACAAGGTGTTGCGCGACGAAGGTACGCGAAAAGTGTCACATGGACGTGCAATTTTGGTTAAATTGTGCTACGTTACCTTCCAACGTGTTATTTTCTTGCTGTGTTATGCCACTCCGCGTCTCACCTGGGACCTGTTCACCCTGCCCCCCCCAAGGAGGTACGCCTACCCGGTTGAAAACCACTGGTCTTTTGTGCCACCTTGTGCAAGATGCCAGCACTTTTTCCCTTGGTGCATTGTTAGTGGAGTGAAACTTCACGTCGTTCTTATCAGACATTAAACAAAAATGTTTTGCTTGGGTTTTATTTTAACCGTGGTATGACCGCGAGCTAACACGGACTAATAAAAATGGCATGGACAGAATTGTTAGTGTCCAGGCGCTCATCTCACTGACGCTCTACTTCGGTGTCTTTTTGGAATTGCTAAAAACAAAATACAAAAATAGCATGCTTAGGACTCTAAACTTTCATGATGACTCTTGCATGAAGTGGTCCTTCATTGAAAAGAGTTCAAAACTGAACCCAATTTTTTAATCGCAACAACTCAGCTGGATCGCTAACGTTGAACAACTACAGATTTCAAAATGATAATAAAGAAGCTTAAAACACGGCGAACTTCTGACCAGGGTGAACACCCCGCCCCCCCCCAAAAAAAAAAACACACACACGGAAAACTAAGCTCCACTGTTGATTTCGAGTTGTAGGGATTGGGATGCGAGTCATATAACAAATTAAACGAAGCACAATATAGCAAATAAAACGGCTAAGACACAATGTCGATAAAAACACGCCGTTTCACGACGGCCCCATTCTTTGGTTTCACCAAGACACCGAGACAGCGGGAGAGACTTCGTATGGTTTACAGCTGACGCCAGGCTGTGCCCAGCACCGGTCAGCTCAGCCATCCTCTGTGCCAGTGCATGTGCGCCGTGTAACTATACCGGTGTGGCTGCTCAAGGGCAAGCTCAGCCCGCAACAACTGTACCGACCAGCTCAGGCATCCTCTGCACCAGTAAATGTGTACCGTGTACCTGTACCGGTGTGGCTGTTAAAGCGGATGTGTCAGCTGGTTACCTTAGTTGGGAACTTGTTGGGACTGTACGAGCGGCCCGATATGTTGTAGATACAGTAGTGGGCAGGGTGTCGGCTGTCCAGCAGAGCTGTCAATACAACAACCACCTGTCAGTATACATACACACATACATATATACATCCATACATACATAATGCATACATACATACATACGTACATGCACACATACATGCATACATACGTACATGCACACATACATGCATATATAAGCGGCACCTAAACGCACACGAATATATTTCCGAACACGCGACATGCGTGTGCTTTACACGCTCACGCCCACACACGCATGCATATACTAGCGCTCGCACGCATAGACAACACACCCGAGCCGCCAGGGTATGGGCGCGGTCCAGAGGCAACAAACAGCACAGCATGCCAACCAGTCATGGGTGGCACATTCACACCACCACTGGATCTTCGTCATTCGATACGAGGCACAATCAAGAAAGACATCGTCCACTTCCCGATACAAAGTTACACGCGGTTGTTTGAAACTAATGCTGTCCTGCTTCTGAATGAATTTAAGTAACTATATCTGATAATACTTTGCATATTTTAAATCGTAATACTTGATCTTAATATCTTAGATCGTAATACTTGATATTAAGATCTTAGATCGCAATACTTGATAAAATGATATTAGATCGCAATACTTGGATGCCCGCGAACATATCACGTCCACGGGCATCTCAGTTTAGCCTCAAGCAATTAGGTTCAATTCTCCAAAGAATGGTAGTACGGTTTTAGGACCAGCATAATATTTTAGACGGCAAACAGCCCAGAGGCAGTCTTCTTCTTGAACCGTGCTTCTGAGTCAGACTTAATCCATCCCCATCGTTCTTAAATTCAGCCCATGACCTTTCCTTGAATTGGATGCTTATCCCAAGTGGTACAAGATGCTTGTCGATCGTAATTTGTTCAGATGAGCTTTGCCCAGTTCCGACACGGCCGGCAGCAGTGTGTGTCGTAGTGACGTCATACCTCTGACGTCGTCCAGGTGGTTCCTGTAGGCAGACTCGATGCCCTCAGCCGGGTACGACATGGCGATCAGCCGTGAGGTGATGTAGCTCACGTCCAGCTCCCGGTTACCGATTGACCTGAAGGGGCCGAGGGGGCGGGTGTCAGCCCCGGCGGGTACACATGTCCGTATTGAAGAATTCGCAACCAATCGTGCACGGAAACGTTCCTCTTGCATCACGTTCGCAGAGTTGGCCGTAACGCTTACAGTTCATGAGCTAAGGTTTCGTATTGGAAAATATTCGCCAGCAAAGGAACAGGTGCAAAGTTATGCATTGTGTAAAGCTAAAGACGAGGCTTGCATTGTGGACGGATCGCAATACATAAGGTTTATGTGAATCATGGTTTATGTGATCAGGTCTGTTAACATAAGGATCGTGCACAAAAGTACGCAACATTGGGTTCACAAACGTAAGGTTCATAATACATGTTCCTACGCATAATATTCATACGATTTTTTTTATCGAAGCGGATGGTAAATATGGTTCAATCAGATGCTCATAAGCATCAAATATGTGGCGGGTACGATTTGTAAACAAGTGCTAGGTAGGATAGGGAGTTTACTCACATGGCCGCAAACTACACGATACATATTTGTTATGCTTTCAATTTTCATGTTCTTTTCGTGAAAATGAAGCAAAGGTTTCTGGGCTATATGCTGCCAAGGTTTGCGAACAGATTGGCTCTTCCTTTCAGCAAATCTCGTTTTCGCGCACGATAATTATATTGCTTACATATCAGTAGATGTCTTGGTTCAGTTCACCACTTCTTCCTAACACAAGACACGTGAGGGTATATGCAGCCATACTATTTAGCATGGCACACGGTTCGTATGGCACACGTTTAGATTGACAACATATGCGACGTAAGACGAAACCCATGGCTCCTCAAACCCCAATCTGTGATCCCGGAAGATCACATGGCAGTCTGGTACTCAGATCATAGATCCTCAGACATATTTTGGTAGAACCACCCCAATGATCCTGGGAAACCGGGAAACGCCCGTGCAAGGTCATATCAAAGTCATGCACATGAAGTCATTCAAAATGGTATGCAGCTAAGGCACAACTTTCGAATCATATCCAATATAGTTTTCACCAAGGTCGAAGATGCTTGGTTGTCGAAACAATCTTCCTGTCACCAAAATTTGGTTATTTGGGTTTAAGGGCGCTTCGACCAAAGCGTGATCATTTAGCTCCGCAAAATCTCAGTTTTGTGTTTATCCGGGAGGTATCAAATCGGTCCCCGAAAACAGCGGGTGCCGCGTTCGAAGTACATACACGGCAGCACCACCGTCTTTGCTGGAGCGCCCACGCGACTTTCCGCTGACTACCGGTCGCCTGCTGTCGACTGACCTGACGACTGACCTGACGCACCGACACAGCCAAACACTCTGCTTAGGAAGTTCGTGCTCTCGTAACTTTTGTTTTCATATCGGGCGCTTACAAACTTAGTGTGCATCCCTATGTTTACAAACCTTACACTCAAGAACCTTGATTGTGAACTCTACGCTCCTTACGCTTACGGAGCTTGTGCTTACAAACCTTCGCCCTCACAAACTTCAAAAACTTTATCATATAAAAATATTTGCATCTTAACTGTGTATACCAACCCAATGCAAAAGCGCCTTACGGTTACAATATTATTAGCGCACAACCAACGCTAGCGAAAAAGAATTGCTTGCTTACAAACTGCATGCTATACAGACCATTGGCATTACGAACGTTCACGAACGTGTGGTCATCTCCTTCACCACGAAACCTGCATTTGTTTTCTTTAAGAACTGCAGATAAAAATGAACTGTTGGCAGACAAGTCAGACTTTCTCCTCGCCTGGATGATGTCTAATAACGCAGCTGTCTGGCATGTTTGTCAGTAATTGATTGTAATTGAATTTCCGCACAGAGGCTGCACCTTCCTGGCGCGGCAATGTAATCAGCCATTCTTTTCATCAAAAGATTAGCCTACAAAGGTAGCACTAATGGACAATCAGTCTGCAGCCAACTGAAACGCCTGCCGTGTCTCAACCGACATGGAACGCGAGCCGGAAAATTCCACTTAGTCACCGGGACTGAACCCAAGGCGAAACGTCCGTGCAAACGATGTTCGTGACGCTAAACCGGTACAATTCCTGCAAACCGAGGTGATATTTTACAGAATATCCGATCTAATCTTGACTGCTAATGCTATTCATTCACCACCTGAAACCCAGATAGAAACTGAAAAACCAGCACATAGGCTGAGATGCTGCATAACCATTCGGGCCAAACTGTAACCCACAGCGAACTCAAACATGTACTAAGAGTCGGTCGCAACAGACGCCTGCGTGCCGGCAAAACTGGTCGGCTACGGCCGCTCTACCCTCATGGAGAACTCACTGTTGCACTGATTGCATCACCGTCTTCGAGGTGTCCACAATGTTCTTGAAGAGACTTCCAGCGCCGCCCCTAAGAGAGGAGAGCAGCCCACCGGCCGGCGGACCTGGCGCGCCGGACGTCACCGGCACACGACACGGCGAGCCCTGCTGCGTGGCTGGTGCCGCTGGTGTCGGCGCATGTCGCGGCGGCGGCGGCGGCGGAGCAGGTCGCGGCGGCGGCGGCGGCGGCGGCGGCGGCGGCGCGGCAGCCGTCTGGGGGACGGCATCAGCAGCACTCCCTGTCGACCGAGACATACGCTCGAACTCTCCCTGTCGCATGCCAACAGTAAGTCGTGACGCCTGACGTTAATAGTGCACGGCGATGCTAGACACCAACAGTGCGTGGTGCTGGACGCGCACGGTGCAACAGTGCTGGACGGCCTGTGAAGCGATAACAGCCTATGGTGATACCGGCAGCAATGAAAAAATACACTTGCTGGATTTTTTGGCATCCAGAATATTATCTTCTTATTTTTTCTCATTTGCGGGTAAATGGTGCTGTTTGGCAATGAACTGGTCTGTGATAAAGTGCTGAAGATTCACTGGAAAGAGCAAAATGAGATACTGATGTCACAGGTTTGAATACAAATATCTCATCCGTGTTCAATAACCTCAAAATTTCCCTCTCCACATCTAGGATTACAAAACACAAATCCAGCCCTGGATACCTACTAACTTACAGTGCATGGTGATATCTGACACCAACAGCAGAGCCCCGAAACGAACAAAAAAAACAGTGCATGATTGCGGAGCCCACTCTACCACCAAACAGCATGATCAAGCGCAGAGCCATCGGCGAAAACCCGGTGTCGCACGCGCGGGATTGATGGCTCAGTGACACCACATGCGCGGGATTGATGGCTCAGTGACACCACATGCGCGGGATTGATGGCTCAGTGACACCGCACGCGCTGGATTGATGGCTCAGTGACACCACATGTGCGGCGGCAGGCTGACCAGACACCTCACCGCTGCTGGTCGTGTCGATTTTGATGCCCTTCAGGTGGAGCGGCTCGCTCAGCGGCAGATCGAACGACTCCCCGATGGCTGCCAGCCGCTCCAGCACATCCGTCACGGCCATGCGCTGGCTGGGGTCCACCTTCAGCATACCGCCTGTGAGGCGTACACAGATCCAGTCGCTGGTGTGCCGCCATTACAGGCACAGCACAACCACATCCTCAGAACATAGTCCACCTTCAGCATACCACCTGCCGTGACAATTTCACATGCACAACACAACCACATCCTCAGGACGCGGTACATCTACAGCATACCACCTTCGCATGACAACACAACCACATCCTCAGGACGCGGTACATCTACAGCATACCACCTTCGCATGACAACACAACCACATCCGCAGGTCCCGGTATATTTCCACAACACCACCGGCCCTGACTTGTCATAAACAACACAATGAAACCGGAAAGAAAGCCACGATTGGCAACACTGCCAAACGACATCGTTTCTTGTCACCACGTATCGTAGTTTTGAGTGAGCAGCTTTGAATGGCATGACACTGTTCGTTTGTGTAGTCATTTTGTCGAATCGATCGCAGTCAGGGGGCTTACCGCGTCTCCCCCCCCCACCAAAAAAAACTGAATAAGCACGAAAATGTGGTTTTATTCAGAACATATGGTGGTGGTAAAACCAATGCATTGGTGCAACCAATGCATCATCACGTGTCGTAAAGGCACGTGACGTCGTAAAGGCACGTGATGTCGTGAAGGCAGGTGATGTCGTGAAGGCACGTGATGTCGTGAAGGCAGGTGATGAAGGCACAGTCGGCGACGGCAAGCAACGGGCTCACGTGACCACTCACGGATCAGCTGGTGGAAGTGCTGGTGCGTGCAGTCGCTCTCCGGGATCACGAAGTTGCCGTTGATAATGCGCAGCTTGGCCGAATCCTCGAACGGATGTCGGTTGTAGCAAAGCATGTAGAGCACGCAGCCCAGCGCCCACACGTCCGCCTGCGTCGTGATGGCGTAGTTGTTCCACGTGTCGAGCATCTCCGGCGCTCGGTACATCGGCGTCGTGTGCTTCCCCATCTGCGGCGGGAACGCGCATCGCACCGCTGCATCATCGGCGCCCACAACTGATCAGATATCGCCGCCATACAGCTGACTACACCTCACCGCTGTACCGCTGGTGCCCACAGGTGACTACACCTCACCGCTGTACCGCTGGTGCCCACAGGTGACTACACCTCACCACTGTACCGCTGGTGCCCACAGGTGACTACACCTCACCACTGTACCATCGGTGACCACAGGTGACTACACCTCACCGCTGTACCATCGGTGACGTGACTACACCTCACCGCTGTACCATCGGTGACGTGACTACACCTCACCGCTGTACCGCTGGTGACCACAGCTGACTACACCTCACCGCTGTACCATCGGTGACCACAGGTGACTTCACCTCACCGCTGTACCATCGGTGACGTGACTACACCTCACCGCTGTACCATCGGTGACCACAGGTGACTACACCTCACCGCTGTACCATCGGTGACGTGACTACACCTCACCGCTGTACCATCGGTGACCACAGGTGACTACACCTCACCGCTGTACCATCGGTGACGTGACTACACCTCACCGCTGTACCGCTGGTGCCCACAGCTGACTACACCTCACCGCTGTACCATCGGTACTCACCGCTGATCACATTTTTTTTTAAATAAAATAAATTGAATTATAATTCTTGCTGGGGTGGCTTTATGAACCAGGGTTCTATTGCTTAGCAAAGCTTGTTGCGTGAACCCTGGCCCCACCACCCGATCCATGAATTCCAGTTCAACGGCAGAATTTCGTCCGAAAGTTTAACGTGCCGTCAATGCACCGACACGGCCGCCCGGTAGCTCGTCCCCAGCCTGATCGGGCCAGTTGCCAACTGACCCTCCCAGCCGGGGGTTAAATGCGAGCGCGTGAAGCGACTCGAGCCCTGTGTTGTCAGGACAGGGGAGACCAGTGCAGGCCAGCGCTCTAACCAACTGAGCTACCGGGGCGGCAAATGTTACCGTCGTACAGCTGACTACACCTCGCCGCTGTACCTATCGGTGACCACAGGTAACAGGGCCTCACCGCTGTACCTATCGGTGACCACAGGTAACAGGGCCCCACCGCTGTACCATCGGTGACCACAGGTAACAAGGCCTCACCGCTGTACCATCGGTGGCCACAGGTAACAATGCATCGCCGCTGTACCATCGGTGCCCACGGGTGAACACACACACCTCTGTTCCATCGACGCCGACGTAGCGTCGCTGTGTCGTGCCACCTCGTCCCTCCAGTCCCCCCCCCCCCTACTCCACGTGCACTGTCCTCGACACCGGCACTCACCTCGTCCTCAAGCAAGGAGCGCTGTATAGCCGACCAGCTGTGATCCAGGTAGTGCATGGTTGTGGTGGCAGAGCCAAAATCGCACAGCTTCATCAGGCCGTCATCGCCGATCAGTAGGTTCTCCACCTGCCACCCACAAGCATGCGTCACACCCTGTCGCCCACGGTCACACACCATACCCAACCGCACACAGCCATACATCACACCCTGTCGCCCACGGTCACACACCATACCCAACCGCACACAGCCATACATCACACCCTGTCGCCCACGGTCACACACCATACCCAACCGCACACAGCCATACATCACACCCTGTCGCCCACGGTCACACACCATACCCAACCGCACACAGCCATACATCACACCCTGTCGCCCACGGTCATACACCATACCCAACCGCACACAGCCATACATCACACCCTGTCGCCCACGGTCACACACCATACCCAACCGCACACAGCCATACATCACACCCTGTCGCCCACGGTCACACACCATACCCAACCGCACACAGCCATACATCACACCCTGTCGCCCACGGTCATACACCATACCCAACCGCACACAGCCATACATCACACCCTGTCGCCCACGGTCATACACCATACCAAACCGCATACAGCCATATATCACACCCTGTCGCCCACGGTCATACACCAGACCCAACCGCACACAGCCATACATCACACCCTGTCGCCCACGGTCATACACCATACCCAACTGCACACAGCCACACATCACACCCTGTCGCCCACGGTCATACACCATACCCAACCGCACACAGCCATACATCACACCCTGTCGCCCACGGTCATACACCATACCCAACCGCACACAGTCATACATCACACCCTATGGCCCACAGTCATATACCATATCCAACCGCGCAAGCACAACTAAGCACCACCACATGGGTCAACATTACAATAATTGTGCTATCGGTTACATGATTCCCATCACACGATCAGCTCGGGGCTACCTTTATCTTCCTCGGGGTTTCCAGGATTGCGCCAGAGCCACCGCAGCTAAGTCACTGAAACTTCCGTTACCCTACAATGAACACTCCAGTTACCACTTGACGTAATCGCTTGATGAAAGGTTCCATACCTAATTAGCAAGCTCAATATTCGCAATCGGTGGATGTTCAACTATCCAGCTATGTGTTTTACCGCGCCGATTTGTCATGCCGTCGGCCCACCTTCAGGTCGCGATGCAGCACTGGCGGCTGTTGGCTGTGCAGATGCTGGACGGCCTTGCAGGTCTGGTACATGACCTGGCACACCTGATCGGCGGGAAGGGCGCGGCCAGCCAGTCGCAGCACGTCCACAAGGTTGCCACCTGTGGAAACAGACACCCAGTCGCCTGAAGGGCACCTAGTCACCGACATGGGATGGACAAGCATCACCACCGATGGGGGTCAGAGGAGACTCGTCACCAACAGCAGAAGAGGAGACCCGTGACCAACAGCAGAAGATGAAACATCACCACCCGAGGGAGTCAGAGACTGGTCACCGATGGCAGGTGAAACATCACCACCTGTGAGGGTCAGAGGGGCATCGTCAACTGCGGGGGTCCGAGAAACGTCACCACCTGCGGGAGTCAGAGGGGCATCGTCAACTGCGTGGGTCCGATAAACATCACCACCTGTGGGAGTCAGAGGGGCATCGTCAACTGCGGGGGTCCGAGAAACATCACCACCTGTGGGAGTCAGAGGGGCATCGTCAACTGCGGGGGTCCGAGAAACATCACCACCTGTGGGAGTCAGAGGGGCATCGTCAACTGCGGGGGTCCGAGAAACATCACCACCTGCGGGAGTCAGAGGGGCATCGTCAACTGCGGGGGTCCGAGAAACATCACCACCTGTGGGAGTCAGAGGGGCATCGTCAACTGCGGGGGGTCCGAGAAACATCACCACCTGCGGGAGTCAGAGGGGCATCGTCAACTGCGTGGGTCCGAGAAACATCACCACCTGCCGGAGTGAGGGGCATCTCAACTCTGGTCCGAGAAACATCACCACCTGTGGGAGTCAGAGGGGCATCGTCAACTGCGGGGGTCCGAGAAACATCACCACCTGCGGGAGTCAGAGGGGCATCGTCGACTGCGGGGGTCCGAGAAACATCACAACCTGTGGGAGTCAGAGGGGCATCGTCAACTGCGGGGGTCCGAGAAACATCACCACCTGTGGGAGTCAGAGGGGCATCGTCAACTGCGGGGGTCCGAGAAACATCACAACCTGTGGGAGTCAGAGGGGCATCGTCAACTGCGGGGGTCCGAGAAACATCACAACCTGTGGGAGTCAGATGGGCCTGTGTCGACTTAGCTCTTGCCAAAAAACCATCGCTAAAATCACTTGTACTCATTATTGAACTATGTACACTTGCACCGAAACTGGTTGGTTGGTTGGTTATTTGGTTTTACGACACGTCGACCGTTGAGTCATGTAGCGTCGCCAATCTCTCACGCCGATTGGTCGCGGGCGAAAAGTAGCGACAGTGCACCGAAACTGGATGCAACTCGGTGTACAAGAGCATCAATTAACATTACCAGGTTATCAGCTTTCAACACTGAGCCAGGGTTCTAACAAGCACAGTGATCACCATTACTAGAACGCTAATTTTGAAGTGTTTAAGTGTGTTGCTATCCTCATGCTATGCGGAGAAATTCAGCCTACAAAAAGAGTACTGCCAGATAGACAGCATCGGGGGAGCTATTTGGTCATGTCCAACAACTTGGAATACAAGAAGCTCATGGTACACGTCTACAGCACTGGCACAGCATCATATTTCAGTAGCTGTAGGGAAAACAGAAATAAAGAACCGTATAAATTTTGCAAGCTTGTGACTACCAAACATGGTAGCAGTGTTTAAACACGAAAATATTGCCATCACCACGATCAGACCTCGGCCAGATGTGCTGGGGTTGCTTACCTGTACATAGCTCAGTGACGACCAGGTACTCGTTTCTGCCGTGGCCGGACTGTGACTTCTCTATGGCCGCCGCCGTTAGGTACCGGATCACATGCGGGTGGCCGGATAGCTTTTTCTGTGGCTCCAGTTAAGCATCGTCAACAGGTTCATATATCGCTGCCTATGTATTGCATCATTCCACCCATCTAGAGGGGGCGGGGATGGCCGAGTGGTTAAGGTGTAGAGCTCTGAGTTACAAAGGTCCCGGGTTCAACACTCGCACTGCTCGGGACATTTCCCAATCCCGCGGCCACCCGACGTAACAGTGTGGGCGGCGCCATTAGCCGTGAATGTGCATAAAGTGCGTCGTGAACCACCCAATAAATAAACAAACAATACTCATATAGAGCCCAGGTTGGTGGCTAGTGTCAGGATGTGCGCGTCGGTTGCGGTATCGGGTGTCGTTAGCGGTATCGGGTGTCGTTAGCGGTATCGGGTGTCGTTAGCTGGTGGCGAGCGTCAGTGGCGGAGTCGGGTATCGGTGGCTGGTGGTGGGTGTTGGTGGCGGAGTCGGGTATCGGTGGATGATGGTGGGTGTTGGTGGTGGAGTCGGGTATCGGTGGCTGGTGGTGGGTGTTGGTGGTGGAGTCGGGTATCGGTGGCTGGTGGTGGGTGTTGGTGGTGAAGTCGGGTATCGGTGGCTGGTGGCTGGTGGTGGGTGTTGGTGGCGGAGTCGGGTATCGGTGGCTGGTGGTGGGTGTTGGTGGTGGAGTCGGGTATCGGTAGCTGGTGGCTGGTGGTGGGTGTTGGTGGCGGAGTCGGGTATCGGTGGCTGGTGGTGGGTGTTGGTGGCGGAGTCGGGTATCGGTGGCTGGTGGTTGGTGTTGGTGGCGGAGTCGGGTATCGGTGGCTGGTGGTGGGTGTTGGTGGCGGAGTCGGGTATCGGTGGCTGGTGGTGGGTGTTGGTGGCGGAGTCGGGTATCGGTGGCTGGTGGTGGGTGTTGGTGGCGGAGTCGGGTATCGGTGGCTGGTGGCTGGTGGTGGGTGTTGGTGACGGAGTCAGGTATCGGTGGATGATGGTGGGTGTTGGTGGCGGAGTTGGGTATCGGTGGCTGGTGGTGGGTGTTGGTGGCGGAGTCGAATGGCTGGTGGTGGATGTCGGACGGCAGTCGGGGAGCAGCAATTCTGTTGCGCCCTTGCAGTGCAACATAATTTTCCACTTCAAAGTAATATCTGATATTGTGTAGGTGCTATCTTATAAAAAAAAAAAAAAACATCAGGAGGGTCATATTGATCCCATCTACTGCAAAGACTAATGTTATTGGGTGTCAGTTGATTATCAGAATTGAGGTGGTGCTGATGAATGCCTTGTCTCCAGTATACCCAGTGGGTGTTTTCGTAATCGGGTTGCCATATACCTCCTATCTCCCAATATTGAACCCACACTTGACCATACTGAGCCATGTCTCAACTCCCAACTACATCATGCAAGATATTTCAAACAAACAAAAAATCATCTTCATTGGTACCCCACAACTTGCAAACTTCAGTACTTTGAAATGACCACTATTGTGGGGACCAATTGTGAGATGAAAATCTACCTTTTCACTCTACTTAAGCTGGAAACATACTGCGTGACCCATAGATGTAGGAATGTGGGGGAGGGGAGCCCAGGTTGTCCATGACCTCTGCATTTTGCATGATCATTAGCCCATGGGACAAAATGGTACAAGCTCTCAAACTGTTTCTTTTCTGACCAACATTCCTAAGCTCCTGTTCAGATCCATTTACTACACGGGCATTAGAAGGATACCAAAAGGCCAATTTCTTGTCTTATAATCTTGTCAACTTCGGCATCCGAGCTGAGAAGGCGCTTCAGAGCAAAATGCTTGCCACTTGTCACTTCTTGTGCAACGTAAACGAAGGCGAAGCCACCTGTGCAAAAAAAACAATGACATAAATAAGCCAATATTCACGACGAACCTTCCATAGTTGCAAATCATTTGCAATTGTACATGCCAAAAAGAGATTATCCAGCTGTGCTTGTTCTCTATTGAGAGGGTATCCAATAAAAGCCTGCATTTCTGACTCTGGTCATAGGCTCATTGCCCAGGGTGCTTAAGCACGGCCATGCACCTTCAGGCATGTACATAGAGCTAGTGATTGTGGATGCAATACATTCACTACATTGCATTACTAAAAACAGGAATGAAAAGTGTCGCGCCTCCCCAAGCCTGAACTTGGGACTCAGGGATACATAGCAAAGAGTTTAGCCATGTGTTACTCCGATGGACGGCGAGTGCCGAATGCGGCGCCATGTCAATGGTTAGCTGCTCGCAAGCGAGAACCTCCACGCAAGCCCCTTTCGTTGAATAAGTATTCAGGAGAAATATTGTGATGAAAGTAGGTAGACATAAAATGAAAAAGACGATCTGGATCTGAGTGACAAAATGAGTACTCAACATGCTGCATCACTGTTGAAAGTTGATCATGGGAAGAAATGTCGCCATGAATCTCTTTCTTTGAACAAAATTATAAGTGCTTCATGAAGAACATTTGGATCAAAATTGGGGAAAATAAAGAATTAAATAACCACATCTGACTCAGAGTGGGCAAATTAAAGGGCGAAATAATGTAACAGGAAAGGAAAAGTTATTATTGTTTCAAAAGCGTGACGGTCTGACCGGGCCGGTGTGTTCAGATGAACCATACACATGGAAACATTCTCGCTCAGGCTCCAACCTCGCCCGTAATGAACCAGACCGTCAGGCAGCAGCTGAACCACATGAGCACTTCCTTGAAGTCCTAAACCCCTTCACATCACCAGACTATTTGACATGTAAAATATTGATCCTTCGTCATAGTGCCACAACTTGTATTATGACATACAGCTTTCAAGGTACATGGCATGCAATACGATCCATTTAACATGGCCTGCAAAAAACACAGAATGTTAATAATGTCCAGGTGATATTACAGTCTAAGAGGATTTTCAACCATCTCAGTCAAAACAGTCTTGGGATAACAGCAAGAATGGCTAGGAAACTTCAGATAATTAGATACAATGATAAACTGAAGATACAAAAGCTCATGACATGGTATATGACATCAAGTTGGCATTTGATGGTGAGGAAGGGTGTTTATCTCAAATGACACAAACATTGGGTCAGGAGGGCAGCAATGTGAGTTAAGAAGACCGGTGGTATACTGGTTCTGTGAAATTCGAAAACAGCCCAGTGTGGGTAGTTAAGGGTGAAACATGATGGTTGTAACCCTCCCTGGATGAAAAGAGCATTTCTCCCATGATCAGGGTCATAACCTGGATATGTTACAGAAAATCTTGGGTGGACTTCTAGCTTTAATTAATCAAGCTGTTGTCTTCAGTGACATTGAGGGGCATGGTCCCGTGCATGGAGTGTTTGTACTATGCACCCAGATGCCATCAACCAATCTGGAAATCCTGTTCAACAGCAGAATTGAAGCTGACAGCTTAGTGTACATCAATGCTCCAACAAAGTCATCATATTGGATGTTACCCACATTATTGGGCAAGTTGCCAAACGGTCTTTTTGGCTGGGAGCTAAATGTAAACTTATTGAGTGACTTCATCTCTGTCCTGCTATCAGAGTTGAGACTAATGCAGGCTAGCATTCCAACAAAGCTATGGGGGCAGCCACCCAACACTCCATTCAACGTCTGCTGCCAATGTGCAATGTGTCTTAAATAGGCAAAGTGGATCATGTTTGTGAAGAAGAAACCCACACAAACTGATACCCTACTTCCTTGGTTTGTTGTCCGAGGCAATAAATTGATTCGGAGAATCTGTGAAATGGTCAAATAATTTCACAGCCAATTTCCCAGCACACATTGGCGCGCGCAGCAGCGGTGTGCCTGCTGGCCCAGTTGGCCCAGTTGGCCGAGCATCAGACGGCTGCTGATGCGCCCGCTTCCCAGTGCACATCGGCGCGCCCAGCAGCGGTGTCCCTGCTGGTCCAGTCGGCCTAGCTGGCGCCAAGAGCACGACACCAGGGTGGGCAGTGATCAGATTGAATGTGACACGTGCCCCACAACTCTCCACATCCAGTCCACATTGCCATATGCGAAGGAGAGACATGCCCATCTGCTGGACAATGATTATAATGATGAAGTTGTCACAGACATCATGTATGAGGAATGTGTCGACTCTGTGCCTGCTGAGTGTTAGTCACTAGTCAGTATTGGTATTGCTTTGTGCTTGTGTGTTGACAGATAACTTTTGAGCAGTGCTGTCGGAATTGCTGCCAGATTGTTCGCCTCAGACAATGCCGCCTGTGCCAATCATCGTCGCCGTGTTCGCACACGGAGGCTGGCGGTCGAGCCCTCCCCTCCTCTGGAGTGTCAGAGGCTTTGTGGGGAATTGCTCCCCTCTTGATATGGTTTAATGGAAAGAATGTGAGATACTCGAGCGAGGTCACGGCCTCCACCCACCCCAATTGCATAGTAGACTAGCAGTGGTGTCCTTGCTGGCCCAGTCGGCCGAACGTCGGACGGCTGCTGCTGCTGCAACGTTCCCACCCCCAATAATACCAGGTAATGTACAATGACCAAGGCCAGGGGTTGTCTCTCTCCTTCAGTCAGGAGTGGATACACAATGTTCTCCCAAGTTACCCCTTCAGAGACATTCACAGTGGCGTGCCTCCAAGGGAATCGCGCCCCTCACGACACATGCTCCTGATTAAAATTAATGGATCTGCCCCTCTCCCCTCCAGCAAATGTCTACAGGAATGCCTCATTCAAGTATTGCCTTTGTGAAAAGTAAATATTAAGCAAGCAACCTGTCTTTTTGTCAGATCAGGTGCAACTTTTTCAATGTAAAATTGGAAATGAAATAGAAAATACCACATGTCTAATGCCCTTTCCATATCTTCCCATGCCAAGCTCTTCTAGAGCCATTCCTTAATAAATGTGGGAAGGCCCATAATCAGAAAATTCACCAAAAAACCTAAATGAAATTTAGGTGATTTAGGCTTTGATTATGAAATGAAAGATTTATAAAGGAGATGTGGTAAATATATAAGCAATTCAAGCTGAAGTGCTTATAGCTCTATTAAGCTGCCATTCGACCATTTGACCGAGAAAAGAACATCAAATTCATTCAACCTATTTTTTTTCTTTAAAAAAAAACAGAAAGACATACTTTTGACAATGCAGCTACCTGTTATGGTATTATTACAGTTTATGGTATGCATAAGACAAGTTTTACATGTATTTTACATCCATGAAGCATACATAGGGGTTAGGTTTGGGTAAGTTACATTATGTTGGGCTTTTGTTGTAAGTTGGAAGAGAAATTTAACTGGAAATTTTTCACAGAAAAAAATCTTCAGAAACAGTTCAGGCTAGCTTAGGTCAGGTTAGGTTTTCTTAATTTGAAAATTTTAGAGTAAAAATATTTGGAAATTTTATGTTAAAAAAAAAAATTTGCTTTCTTGCATTAAAGGCTAGGATAGGTTAGGCAAGGTTATGATACATCTTTTTTCCTTATTTTAAACATTACTTTTTATGATATTTTACCCATCTCTAAGCCCCTTTTTGGGTGTGCTTGCCTCCCAACTGAAAAGTATGCATTTGCAGAGGAAACAAGTAGTCACATCATGTTCAGCACATTCATAAGCATTGCATTAAAAGAAGACATTCCAAGAAATCAGAAATCACCTTAAACTGCAAATTTACCCATGTCCTTCCCCATCTACACAACAAAACATGGGGAAAGTGAGGGGGTTTTGGTGGGGCAATATATATATACATATATATATATATATTTATATATATATATATATATATATATATATATATATATATATATTATATATATACATATATATATATATATTTATATATACATACATCCCAGTGACCCATCATGGAGTAAGCTTCACAAAAAAGCATTCATGGCAACAGTTAGAAAACTGATGGCTCAATGTTTGGTGAAGAAATAAAGAAAGTCAAAACAGGATTTTTTTCAAGGTCACAAAACCAATAAAAGGTCACATGCTAACATAGCATAAAGCTGACCTTAGAAAATGACAACTATTCTTATTTCATTGAAAAAGTCTTCCTCTTTCGAATGATGTAGTTTGTTACACTAATTGGTACCATTATACATTTTTAAAATCATAATATCTATATGCACTTTCTCCATGTCAAAATTTTGATGACCTGTAACTCATGACTCTTGAGACCTAGAAAACTAGAAATAAATCATGATCTGGGCCATTGACAATGACATGAACCCAGCTTGGCCAAAATTAGAGGTGTCATGAACATGGCTTGGTGCTTTGTCCTGGAATCACCCTTAGATGTGATTTCCAAAAGAAATAATAGAGGAAGAAGTTGAGGTATTATTGGAGATGAAGGTAAAATTTGATTCTTTGGAATCTGTTTTTTTTAAATACTGTGGATTTTAATGTGAAAAAGACAATGCGACCACTCATTTTCTCTGCAAATGATTACTTTTCAGCTTGCAAAGAAATACACAATCATAATTTTCACTATAGAAATATAGCCCATCACATATAATTATCCGTACCTGGTGTGCTACAGATGTGATAAAGAAGAAATTCAGCACTTCATGCACTCGATTCCATACTCTGACATCGAAAACCTTATGTATCTGGCTTAATTCCATATTTATTCCTAACAAGGAATATTTTCAGCCAGACACATCCATAACCTTATATTAAGGCCAGAAGTTCCTTGTGATGCTGTTCACATTAATGGAAGTTCTAACAATGTTCACCTAAATTTGATGTCATGGCTGAATAGTTTGTTTGGGATGATTCTGGTTTTCTGGTTAGGTTATGTTAGATTATATTATGCTACATTATATCAGTCTAGGCTAGGTTAGGTTACATTATTTTTCTATGATTTATATATCCATATATCATTTTTCAATTATTGACTGAGCAGAAAAATCAGTAGACAAACCAGACACAGCCACACAAGATATGCCACGTATCAGTGTAAGTTTAGCTTCACTGTGTACCAGTTGTGATCCAGTACCTCACATAATTATTAAGCTTTCTTTTGAGAACAAACACTCAAGTTTATAATGTTTCCAACATGGTGTCGGTCCCAGCGAGGTTACTTGCTCCGATTGTTCCAAGGTCTGCCAGCAGTCGGAAACTTACTTTCCGGGTTGGGAGTCGGATTGCATACCAACTTCTTCCAGAGTACATTTTCTGGACATCATTTTTTGATGCATGGAATATGTTTATCAGTAACCAACTGGAAAAACCTATGTAATCAGTACCTACATAACATGCATATGTAATATGCATTCTCATTTTTGTCAAATCAAATGTCAAAACAGAGGAACAAAGAAGAGAAAAACAGATGGCACTGCCTGGCAGTGACTCATAATAATCAGCACTGTTTCGTCTCTCATAACTCACAGGAGCAATGCGCTTTTCTTTAATTGTTGGTCTCAGTATAAGGCTAGCCATATGAATAACAAACAAAAAAACTTCACATTTCACCCTCAGCTCAGAGCGCATACCTACCTATGCAGCCAATCTCCTAAGTAATATGAACGCAACTCCGCTACCTCACACGCCACAGTTGGATGTGATCAAAGCAAAGGATCAGTCAAGGTCTTGTGTTTGCAGTATGACACTGCGAACCATGTGTTCAAAGTTGCTAATGGTTATGATGTCATATAAAAATTACCTTGTATTGATTGGTTGACAAACAGATTTCGGAACAGAAAATGCTAACACAGCCAATTATGATCAGTGGCCTCCGGGACTCCGGAGGACGTCTCTTAAAACTGTCAAACTTTCCCACTATATGGGTGGCAGGAACACAGGTTTTCAAAGACGTGGCTGCAGAGCCAGAGAACAGTGTACTCAGTGCGCATGTGCATCATCTTGCATGCTGCTGTTGGCGCATTGTTGTCGTCAATTCCGGTGGTTGAGATTGATAGTGTGTGAAGCTGGGGTCCGGTTGCTGACTGCCACAAAAAAATTGGCTAGTTGACAGTAAGTGGAATAACCAGAGGTTTTTTTGGGTGTCAGTCTGTGTTTGTTTTTATTGACATCTTTGTTCCCACATTTTTGTAGGAGTACATGTGAAGCCCATCCTATCCAGTATGAACCCAGAGTGCAAAAATGTTTTCAGAGATAAAATATCTTAAGAAGTGCCTTAATTCCCATCCCGTCTGCCAGTATTTGTTTTCTAAGGAATTCCATGGCAGCAAAATTCATAATTTCCTTCTTGAAGCATTGAAGCTTTATAAGCTGCAGTCTGAATGCTGTGCTGGTCAGTCCAGACATCATTGAGGTACAAACGGATGAGCCACAGCCCAGACGATCCCATTAAGGTACGCAAATGTTTGTAGCATTAACTCATAAAATATTGTCAATATTGTAGCACATTTCTTCTGTATCATGCCTATGATGTCATCAATTGTATTGACTGCCATTGACTTAAAAGTAATCATTTGCAGATAAAATGATTGGTTGCATCATCTTAACCAAGTAAAAAAGCATCATATTCCCCCAAAAAATCAAAAGAATCAAATTTTATGTTGATCTCAAAATGTACCAGAGTTGATAGGTATGCTTTGAAAAGTCCAGTCGATACATATTGTTCTGATTCGTTCTCAGGGGCTTCTTCTATATCAATGCCAGAGATATACTCATTAATTAAAGTGTTCCTGGAACAACACACCTGACATTCATGATAATGAACACTCACTTTTGATGCTCAGAATCACACTACTACACACACAAAATAATATCTAAGTCACTGCAAGTGGTTAGAGGATTCCCATACAAAGCAACTGTTTAAATATGGAGTTTTTTTATTTTTCCATTCAGTAAACATAATACAATTGACTCGGCAATACAAAAGCAGTGGCAGTCTTTTGTTGCATGTTTAAAGTGTCTGAAAATCTATCCCCTTTCCATACGGTGTCCTTGACATGCTCTCCCTTACAGCATAGTGCAATCTAAATCAATGTCGTTTAGTTTCAGGTCGGCACTGATGTCCTTTATCTTACTAACCTTCTCCAATTTGCTTCTTAACTTGCAACTTAGCATTTCCGAGTTCCACAACTTGTCCCACAAATTCATTTGTTTGTGCAGAGGTCGTGTCATTGAAGAAATTCAACGCAGACTTGAATACAGACATCTTGATCAGGAAAAGAGCAAGGGGAGACCCCCGCCCAGTAATACGTCTGTGGGAATACCTCGAGACAGGCCAGAAGCGGGATAAAACGCAGAACCAGCCGCCACAAAGCAAAGTAAGTAAGAACGGTAAGAAGCTATAAACAAAGCAGTCATCCAAGGTCATAGAAACATCAGGTAAGATCATCTGGATATTTTAGGTTATCGTGACGTCATAGTAGACAACGACCTACTCAACAAGAGGTGACTTTTATCACATGGTGGATTTAGACTTTGGACAATATGAAGAAGGTGCAATAATTATTTGGCGCGAAAAACCTTTCTCAAGACATTCTAAGTTCGTTCCAAAGCACTTGCGTGAACCAATTGTGAGAAAGGCGAAAATTGGATACGAATGTAGAAGCATATGCTATGGACACCCCTAGTCACCGGCGGTTGTCTAGATACTGGCAGTATTCCACCTAGTTACTAAATAGTATTATATTATTAAACTCGAATATTATTGGCATGTGACAACAAAAATAGTTTGAATCATTATAATTAGTGTTGTTCTGCAATTTGGCTTTTATTGCACTATTAATCATGAATATTATAATATATTTTTGATAACCAATCCGACAAGGATCTTATAATGATAGGGTCTGTTCCCGTGGCTCCACCAGAAGGAACTCAGTGGAGGCTAGTGGAGGTTAGTTGAGACTGGCCAGCACGACTGGCCCACGAGAACGACCGGTGGAGGTTGGTGGAGGAATCAGCTGTCAGTGGTGTGAATTCCGCGACAAAAAGGAAGCATTTGGCGCTGTATCATAAATTGGCCAAATTGCCTTTCAAATGTTTGTCCAGATGATCGCACAATGTACATGGTATGCCTTGTTTTACAAAGTCCAAAATTTGTCTTTATTTCTGGCTATGTATGTGTCCTCAGAGACTGCGGGGAGCACACGTCCTTTTCGCCTATGGGGTGAACCAGGCAATCTCTCTTTCCTCTCAGTTGGACATCGTCTCCCCCTGTTTTGCGGTTTGGCCTGCCTTCTTAACGTACAGCATATAATCTCATGTCTGGACCCGCCGGGCTCCCTCGTCCCCGAGGCGCTTCTCTACCCGATGCTGACTTTTCCTCATCTCAACTTGCCCGACCTGCAGGTCGGGCTCATGGTCGATCGGGCTCGAGTAGGATTTTAGTCGGCGGCAGGAGAACGGCGGTACTTCTGGGCACGGGAATTGCGGCGGATCCGGCCGGTAAAGTAACATCTTCCCTTAGGCCGAATGACGTAGATCAAAGGCCTAAAAAACATGTTTGTGGTCTGCATTTGTTACTTCGATTATTGTTCATAGTTGTAGTAATTTCATATTTCCTTTGCGAAGGATGATCCTGGTATTTAGTTGATGCATGAAGATGAGAATCGTATGATGGAGGACGTCGTTTACGCGAAAATATATGGCGCAAGTGCGCCGTGATTGAGCTCAACTGAAAAATCACAATTGGACCATGCTTCTGGGCTGGTGGAGCCTTTGCTCCACTGGTGGAGGTTGGTGGAGGAAAAATCTCCACCGGATTTGCGACGGGAACGACCAGTGGAGGTTTGTGGAGGTTAGTGGAGCGACGGGAACAGACCCATATTGGAGGTTCCTCGACTTGACAAAATAGCTGCATGTCTGCTTTGACGTGTCTGAGAAAACCACCAGCGAGCATCGAACAAGCCAGATAAGCCTGCGTGGCGCATGCGCAAAGAGGTACACAACGAACACCTGACTGCTGGAACAATATTTTTAGTGACGTACAAGCAGTTTCCGAGTGCTCTTCCAATGAGGCTTGCAAATGAGAGCACCACGTCTAATGAGGGGAAATAGTGAGTGGCCTACGTCTGGTGCAGAAAACTAAGTTTCAGCAGGAAATCCCGCGAAACGCAAGAAAGTGCACCTCACCTCACAAGCAGAAAGTATCCCCCACCACTGGAGGTTATTCGTTTTCTGAGGGGCACCTCCCCAATGCCAGGGCAGATTCAGAAGGACCGGTTGGGATTTTTAAAATCCCATAATTTCGAAACACTACGGATTTGAACAGCGAACATTCACCGGGTCTGCTTAATGTCATATGTAGGAAATATTTTTAGCTTTCGTGAGAATGGCGTTTATTAGTGCAAACTTTCAATGAAATCGGACTTTTGAGAAGTGGCATCCCCTCCCCCGCCCCCGGGCGTGGACCTAGATACACGTAGTCGTCATGATTACGTCATCGAACAATGCCACTTCATCAGTCAGTTGTTTATATTTTAGCTGTTTTTGTATCTGCGTCGCGTTGTCTTACTTTCTGAGTTACCCAAAGGAAGACTATTATAAGCTAGGCGGGAAAGGTAAATACGCTAGGGGGTAGGTGGGTACCTACCTAGGCACCTAGGCAAGGATCTAAACGTTTAGATATGTTTTGGGTTAATTACCAACAAAATATACTTCGTGTTACCCTTTCCTCAGGTCAAAATGAAATTCTGTTCTATGTTAAGAAAGGAATACAATATGATCTACCCATCAAATAAACTTGGGTAGGATGTGCCTGAGTACCTAGGTAGGTACCTGCCTACCTAGGTACGTAACTACCTACCGACCAGTACTCAGCATCATACCACTTTGATTGATGAAATATTTTGCCTCTAAAAAAGCAGGCAGCTTGTTGATGTTTATGACATTTGTTCTGACGCTGGCTGTAACGAGCGTACAATGGGCCCGTACTACCGACTTGTAATGACAGCATGCACAGTCTGTACCAGGGAATGTAGCGAGTATATGTATGAATGGTCTCTACCTACCATTTGGCAGTGGAACGTGCTTACTTTCTGTACATACAGGTGGTGCCAGCTGGGGTGGAGTGGAGGCCGATTGTGACCTCATTTGACCCTGAAAACCTGGGGTCATGAAATGTATACTGCAGCAAGTTTACTACAGCCATAATTCCTCCAAATTGTGTTCTAGTTTCAGATCTTATGGGGCTGGAACCCCTCCCCCTGGTGAGCATTATGTGAGAGGCATGTTAACCTGGGATCTTCTGCACTTCCTACTGTAGCATTGCTTGCACTCAAAATGTAACGGAATGTGGTGAGTACAGAACCAGGCTGTTGAAATAAACAACTGGATGTGGATGAAATGTTTCATGGGGTCACAATCCCTCAATGTGGGTGCTGCATGACCGACGCAGTCGATGCTCCCATAAACTCCAATAACAAACAACAACAAACAAACCCTCAATGTGAGGTAGGTATATGGGTATTTTTGTCTTAAAAGGGGTTTTTGGAATCTGGATTTTTTTTCAGAATGCCATGTTTATGAACGTGATTCTGAAGATGCGATCACTTGTTTTCTCAGTAAAAGTTTCCTTCTTGGTGAATCTTAGCGATAATTTATATAATGTGCCATATATGCCACACTGCTGTTCTTTGTTCCATAATTTATCCATCCCTCACCTGGCACTTCTCAGACGTGATTAAAGGGGCATTCAACACTTCATGCAGTTGATTCAACACTTTTTCATGTAAAAAATGCTTCATTTCTGCCTCTTTGCCACATAGATGACACACCATTACTATTCCACCAGAATGCCAAAAAAAAACTAAGCAGACAGCACGGCTCAGGGCCATGATGTACGGATGTCATGATAAATATTACGCTTGTTTTAAATTATAATATAAGAGTTTATATTAGTTTAGATAAGAGTAGATTGTATTAGGTTAGGTTAGGTTTTCCTTTTAATTATGAATTATACTATTTGTTGGAAGTCATGAGGCAAGACTAGACCGAGCAGAAGCTGACTCTGAGCCGTGCTGTCTGTTTAGTTTTTTTTGGCATTCTGGTGGAATAGTAATGGTGTGTCATCTATGTGGCAAAGAGGCGGAAATGAAGCATTTTCAACATGCAAAAGTGTTAAATCAACTGTGTGAAATGTTGAATGTCCCTTTAATCATGTCTGAGAAGTGCCAGGTGAGGGATGGATAAATTATGGAACAAAGAACAGCGGTGTGGCATATATGGTGCATTATATAAATTATCGCTAAGATTAACTGAGAGTAAGCATTTGCAGAGAAAACAAATGATCGCATCATCGGAATCACGTTCATAAACATAGCATTCCGGAAAAAAATCCCAGAATTCCCAAAACACCTTTTAAGACAAATGTTCTGGTGTATGACCACTTTGGTTCAAAGATACCAAAAGTTGAATGCTGGCAGAACATGAGAGGTCTTACAGCTGGGCAGCATGAAGCTATCATAGAACCATCTCAGTGGCTCCAGTTCATCAGAATCCTGTTCAATTGTTTCTGGGGCGGGGGTGGATACACGGGGAACTGGGGGCATGTGTCTCAAATTTACCGGTGTATGACCACTTTGGTTGAAAGATACCAAAAGTTGAATGCTGGCAGAACATGAGAGGTCTTACAGCTGGGCAGCATGAAGCTATCATGTAACCATCTCAGTGGCTCCAGTTCATCAGAATCCTGTTCAATTGTTTCTGGGGCGGGGGTGGATATACGGGGCACTGGGGGCATGTATCTCCAGTGACCCCTCAGGTTTTCAGCCAGAGTTGCACATTGAAAGAAGTCTAACCTTCAGTGCACCCAAATGCCCCCTCAATTTTTTTAGCCAGAAACACCCACCCCTCCAGAGACAAAGTTCCTTGATGACAATTCCAGATGGTCCAATTGGACATTGATTGCATGAGTAGGCTTTAATTGAGTATTTCCCCTCCTTACTTTCATGGACAAATATTACATCAAGCAACTCATATGATAGTGTAAAGTATTCTAAAGTGCAATATTAACCAATGGCCCTGACCATTAACGACCGTGTGATCGGGTTAAAAGCGTACCAACAGTGAGATTCGAACCCACCACCACCTGTACAGAAAGCAGACGCCTTAACCAACTGCACCGATCACCAACACTGCATGGGCCGAGTATGCAGTGTAGAGCATGCAGACTGAGGAGACCTTTATTTCCTGGATGATCTCTGATCTCTCATGAATTTACACATCACCTTGTTCTGAAGAGATTGTGATATTTGTTAGCCTAAAAGTCCCATCTGGAAACAACATGGTGCTTATTGGTGTGGCTCTATTCCTGACACTAAGCAGTTTTGCAGCATAATTTGCTTTCCTGTCTAGTTGCTTTAGATCCTTAGGCCTACTTTTCAGGTTGGGCAAAATAACACCACAAAAAATTAGACCCCCTTGGGAATGCTGGTTGGTGTGCAGTGGAGGCTGGTTGTGTCCTCATTTTACCTGGAAGGGATTGCCTAGGGTCATGAAATGTATACTGCAGCAAGGTCACTACAGCTGTAATTCCTCCAAATTGTGTGCTTCTGGTTTCAGTAGTTTCAGAGATCTTAATGGGTCAGAACCCCCACCCAGGTGGGCATTATGTGAGAGGCATGTTGACCTTCCTGGAATATTCTGCACTTCCTAGTAGCATTGCTTACACTTGAAATGTCATGGAATGTGGTGTGTATTGAATCAGGCTGTTGAAATAAAGAACTGGATATGGATGCAATGTTTTCATGGCATCACAAACTGTTGCTGTGAGATAGGTGTATGACTCACTTTGATTCTAGGATACCAAAAGTTGGATGCTGGTAGAAAGTGAGAGGTTTTACGATACAAGTTTTGGCAGCATGAAGTTATCATGGAACCGTCTCAGTGGCTCCAGTTCATCAGTATCCCTTTCAACTGATTCTGGGACAGGGGCACATACAAGGGGACACTGGGGGCAAGTGTCCCCAATGTCCATCAGGTTTTTGGCCAGCGTTGCACATTGAAAGAAGTCTGCCCTTCAGTGCACTTGAATGCCCCCTCAAATTTTACAGCCAGAAGCACCCCTCCAGGGACAGTTCCAACATGACAATTCGAGATGGTCCAGATGGACATTCATTGCATGACTAGGCTTTAATTGAGTATTTCCCCTCCTTACTTTCATATCCAAATTTTAGTACATCAAGCAACTTATATGATAGTATAAAATAATATGAAGTGCAAAATTAGCCAACAGCCCTGACCATTAACAATGTGGTCATGACATGTGTGGTCAGGTTAAAAAAAGGACCATGCCAGGATTCGAACCCCTACCACTGGTAAATAAAGTGGATGCCTTAATCAACTGTGCCAATTCCCCAGGTAGCATTTGTTGAAATATGTCATGTATAGCATACTGACTGGAGATATCTTTCTTGCTTCTCCAATCTTCAACAAAGTGGAGGCATGGTCGTTATGCACCACCTTTTAATTAACTCCTGTTATATTCTGAAGCCCATACCTCAATATGTATTAAGTAACAAATCAGTTGGTGCATGAGCATCCTACTTGTGTGCTGCCAAGTTTACTCTGGCAGGGATAGCTTGAATCAGCAGTAGATTTGCAATTTAATGTATGTTTTTAAATTCTTGGAATTCTTTTTCCAGTGCAATGCTTATGAATTTGGTTAACATGATGCAGCCACTCATTTCCCCTGCAAATGCATACATTTCAATTGGGAGGCAAAATAACACCCAAAAGGGGCCTTGAGTTGTGTAATATAGTGTCAAAAGTAATGTTCAAAGTAAAGAAAAAGTGTAACATAACTGAACCTAATCTATCCTAACCTTGCATGCAAAAAGACAAAATCTGTTTTGAAAATGGAAAATTATCCCCCCAAAAAATGATCTAGAAAATTCAACTAAAAAAATCCTAACCTAGCCTTACCTGTTTTCAAAGAAGAAAAAATCCCTCCCAAGGAAAAAAATATTTTGTAAACTTGCAACACAAGCCTAACCTAACCAAACCTAATGCCTTTGTTTGCTTCATGGAGGTAAAATGTGTGTAAAGCTTTTTTTGTGGATACCTTAAACTGCAATAATGTCAGGTGATGTACCATGGGCATTCAAGCTTGAGCCTACTTTATGTGATAAAGTGGCATGACCTGACACCTTAGGATTTTCAGATACCAAGCAGATGTATGCATTTGCTTCAAAAGTTGGATTGATAGTACCCAAGCCTGGTATAATATGTTCATATTTTCCAGGTCATTCCAGAAGATAAAGATCATGTCACTTCATTGACCTTATTATGTTTTTTGGGACCTCTGCATGGCCCATCATAAGGAAAACTGTGATGAGCTATCAGCCATATTGGCTTGTCATTGGTGTTTCCCTTGTCTCTAGCTTGCATATTTCTGAGGCTGATTTTTTCAGCCTGTTCTGACTTGAGCTCACCTACCCTGTTCTGACCATTTTTGATAATGATTGATGTAAATAATTTGAGTTCTGAACAAAAAAATGCTGAAAGAAAACAAGCTCTGGTTTTTACCATTTACATGGAATACAGCTCTGTATATTGACCTAATATGGCCTCTGGTATTTTCATTATCAACCAAAGTACAAATTGAATGCATTTTTTGGGCTCTCCGGGATCAGGGCTTTCTAATGATGTTTTGCCTTTTATCCTTTTGTACCAGGTCTAAAGTTAATAGGAGCCTTTTCTGTATCCCAGCCCAGCAAGGTAGATGGGCTGCCAGGCATGGTAAATGTTGAGTTTATGATTATGTCTTTCCCGGTTAGGTTATAATCTACATTCAGTTGCCCTTTTCTCATATCTATTGGGCTACTCCTCCCATATTTGGACCCTGATGCATTTCCATTCAAGCAACAGCAAGGAACATACAGCCTGGAATGTACACTGACATCTTCAGCATGGTTTTATGTCTGATATATCATCTAATTTTATCATCATGCATGGGTGTTGATTTCTGAAAATTGTTAAGAGGCAAAGCCAACATTAAGGGGGAATTTGGCCCCTCAAAAGTATATAAAACAACACCCCAGTCATTGTATGATTGGGAGAAATCGAAACACCCACAACACGCTTCCTCATAGACCACCCAAAACACACATACACCGACGCAGAAATACACCAACTCTTCTTCCAATTCACAGCACAACACGCAAATTACATCATATACACAGACGGTTCAAAATCACACACACAGCAGACGGGCACGGCGGCGGTGCTGTACCCCAATGCAGCACCGCCGCGGGTTATCCTTCGTGCCCGTCTGCACGACACAGCATCAACCTACACAGCAGAACTATACGCAATCTTTTCGGCTTACTCCACCATTTACAACACCAAAATTGAACACAACATCATAGCCTCTGACGCCAAATCAGCATTACAAAACATCACACCATACACCAAACACCCCTCATCCCGAAAATACTCAACATACACCAAAAACTCAACGCACGGCAAAGACCACTTCTCCTATGGATCCCAAGTCACACAAACATACACGGCAACGAACACGCAGACACTGAAGCAAACATAGCCACAGCACTACCACAAACCATCCCATGCCCACTCTCACAATCTGACTAC
>JAOTOM010002457.1:0-103281 GCA_034440615.1 Ashinkailepas kermadecensis
GTTTAACGGCACCAGCGATCGTCCTGGCAAGTAGAAGCCGGATTTCTTGGAGCTTACGGGCTTGGGCAAGCAGTATAGTCGCTTGCGGGGGTCGAGAAGGCTGGTTTTCGACCTTTTTTGTTGGGGGGAGGGGATTTCAAAGTCTTATTCGATGTGTTCATTTCATAAATATTTTTAGATTTCGAGAAAATGTCATTTTTGTGCAAAAGGTCTGACAAAAACTTCCTGGAATGGGAAAAGTGGAGCATGGTCCACATAGTCCCCTTAGATCCACCAGTGTCGCAAGCAACGCTTCAGTTGGTCGCAACAGCCGGCTGCCAGTGGCGACGCTCCTGCCAAGTGCTTGACCAGACGAAATTGTTGCGGATGAAGTTCAGTCATCGCTTTGCGGATACATTGTGTGTAGCGTGACGCCATCATGCAGCCATGCGGGTTGAAGAGCAGCGACTGTTGGCCGCACGCGTATCGTTAGGCGTCAGACGCGATGTTAATGCGGACATCGGGGGGATATCCAGCAAAGAAAGAAAACAGGTAGGTTCCTCATGCCATTCAAGAACTCTGAAATATGCGCCCGTGACAAGCGCGCCCGGATGCTCATTAGTGTGTGTGCGAAGAATATAGTTACAATTTATGAGACTGTCTCCCTAAAATATGATGCGTAGTGCATTTATGAAAGTTAGCTTGTCTTCAGACGGCAAATTCAGTGCCGCTTACAGTGATATATTGCGCATATTGTTACTTTGCGTATGGTCTTCTGGAACTATCTTTCACCATAGACGGCGGCCAGTCTGCGCGGCGGCGATGCCCTTGGCCCGCGGCTCGTCTCCGACCGCCCGCTATTCATAATATGGTGGGGCGCGGAACCATACCCTGAATGTTAATGGTCCCCAACGCCAAAGTTGCATTACAGCGTAGTTCTTCGATTTGTGGACATTCATCGTCTGTTGTGTTGTTAATGCGGCAAACAATTAAAAATTATTTCATAGATCACTGATGACCTTATTTTTGTGGGTCCAAATCCCGAACATAATTTTTAATGATCGCAACTGAGCTTAACGTTCGAAGGAATTCATGCCATTATAGCACAGTGCCTGACTTTTTAAAATTCCTTGCCCGTTTATCTGATATTGCGGGAAACAATTATACCTTCGTGGATGCGAAACCCACGACTAGGACAGCCGCCAGGGTCGCTAGTTATCGATTATCAGATCAAATTGATACGTTTTTGTAAAAGTGCCTTACTCGGGTAATCAACTTCAGATGTTTTTTAACTTGTATTTTACATTTTACATTCCGGATGTCCTTGCGCAAAAATTGGTGTCGGCATCTTGGGGTTGAAAGAGGCATGTCGTCAATCCACTGATATTGCAAATCGCATGAATGACGGCATGGTTTCGGGGGTTCAAATCCCGAATCGAATTTTTCAACAACCTGCCCGCAACTGAGCTTAATGTTCGCCGAATTAATGATATTATAAAGCAGGGTTGCGACTTTTTGAGATTCGTGGCCCGTTTGCTTGATATCGCGGCAAATAATTACAAATTCGTGGATGGATCAATGACGGCATTATTTTGGGGGTCCAAATGCCGAAGCGAATTTTTCAACAAAATGAGCGCAACTGAGCTTAATGGTCGCCAAATTCATGATATTATAAGGCAGTACTGCGACATTTTTAGATTCGTGACCAGTTTTCTCGATATCGCTGCAAACAATTACAAATTTGTGAATGGATCAATGACGGCATTATTTTAGGGGTCCAAATCCAGAAAAGAATTTTTCAACAAAATGATTGCAACTAAGCTTAACGTTCGCCAAATTTATGGCATTACAACGTAGCGTTGCGACTTTTTTACGTTTATTGCATGGCTTCTTGATATTATTGAATTTATGACAATGTTGGGCCGCTCTGCCTACAGTTTCCCCCGCCGGCCGATTGGCGGCGCTAGTTTCGCCGCCCGACGGCCGGCGGCTAATGTCCGCACTCGGCGCGTAACGTTCATGGGAGGCGGCGTTGCAACCAGATACGACTACTCAGGATGCATGCGTTTTGGCTACATGCTGAGACGGGCCAGTCACAGCTGCCAGCAGCGGTTCGCAGTTCGTCGAACGCGGTGCGGGACGCCCTGCACGCCGCGTTTGCGCTGGACCAGCACGCGGGGTACGACACCTACGCCAACCGCCGTCTCCAGCCCGGTGAGTCTTCCGACGTCTTCCTCACGGACGTCATCCTTGCATCTGGTCTCCCGGAGACGGTGCGCCAGACGATCCGGGGGCTCTCCGACGGCGCCTGGGACAATCTGGGCGGCGCCAGGCCAGTGAGCTGAGCTGGACGCGGGACAACGGCATCGCCACACCACCCGTGGCGAGTGACTCGCCGCGCCGTCGCCGTGTGTCGCCTGGTGCTGCCGGCCGGTGACGCATCAGCCCGTCTGCGGGTTTGGGCGCGCCAGCTCGACTGCCGCGCACGTCATCATTGAGACCCCTGACGACGGCGTCGTGGATGACTGCTGGTTGCGACTCGACGCACCACGACGACGCACATCAACATGACACCGCTGGATGGGCTGGACGCCGCCGTTCGTGGGATCAACCTGGCCATCGCGTAGGGGGTGAACGTCGTCGACCTCCCCACGGACTCCGTTACCATCTACCGATGGATTGATGATACCCTCAACGGTCGGTCAGCGCCTGGGCGGCGCACGAGCGAGCGGGTCACCCCGAAGTCCGCCGGACGTTGTACATGGCCAAGCCGCACGTGTCTCAAGACGTGTCCCTGGCCGCGGTGCGGACGATCGTGGAGCGCCGCGACGCGTGTCGGTCAATCGACCAGGCGCCAACGCGATGGCGTCGCGGCTTGCTGAGTGTTCCGAACACGTGCGAGCGGTTGAGGTAGACGTGACCCATCATCAGGGACGGTCCTATCTCTCCACGATCGATTGCTGACCGTCCCGGTATACAGCATCTGGCATCAGCTGCGTCGCGCCGATGCGGCTGAGGTTATTCGTCACCTGGATGGGGATCTTCTACGAGCACGGGGCGCCGGCGGAGATCCTGATCCTGTCGAAGATCCTGACGCGGTCTTTCGCGGCCGACAGACGGCGGCACTCGTGGCGCGGTGGGGAACGATGCTGGCGCGCGGTGCGGGACTGTCAACTCGTCCACCGCCCGCGCCGGACGAGGCGCGGCTGCAAGACGTCGGTGCCGGTGACCTCGTGCGGATGCGGCGCCGTGGCATCCGCTGCACCGACGAGTCCAGCCACGGTGTCATCACGCGTGTGGTGTCTCCACAGGCAATGGAAGTGGACGGTGCGCCGTGACACGCGCGAAACCTGCGACCGCCGACAAATCCGACCACGACGGTAGTGAAGAGGAAGGATGCGGCGCCGTACGTGACGGGGGCGGATCCGACGCCAGCCGCAGCTGAGGACGGGCCCGTGGACGAGGGGACTGCACTAGATCGGGAAAGGTTCTTCACTTTCAGCGTCAACTGTTGCGAGTGCTGGATCCAGCGGAGGAGCTATGGCAGGACAAGGTTAAGACAGTCTTTCTTCACCAACAGGGTAGTAGAACACTGGAACCAGCTGCCAGGAACCATTGTCAGTAGCAACACACTGAACATCTTTAAAAACGGCATAGACAATCATTATAAGAATAGGGGGATTGTTTTTCTGTATTCCAGGGAAGGTTGATCGACAGGGAGGAGTGGGAGTTGGGAGGAGTTTGTAATTGTTGACTGTGTTATGGAATAGCAAGTGAGTCTCTTATTAAGTCTAAATGCTTTATAACTTTATATAGGGTGTACCTAGCAGTGGATTCAGCACCTTCCTTCGGGATGTGATACTGATGAGATTGTCTATGGTAGCACAATGTGTATGATGGGAGGAGTTTGTAATTGTTGAGTGTATTATGCAATAGCACGTGAGTCTCTTATTAAGTCTGAACGCTTTATGAATTTCTGTGGGATGTGCCTAGCAGTGGATTCGGCACCTTCCTTCGGGATGTGATGCTGATGAGGTTGTCTATGGTGGCACGATGGGTGTGATGGGAGGAGCTTGTGATTATTGAGGGTGTTAGGCGGTAGCAAGTGAGTGGTGTTAGATGGGCTGGGATATATAGCTTCCTCGGAACTTGGGATAAGGGATTGATTGGGGTGGGAGTATGTACATTCTAGTACCTTTTCTAGATAGGCTTAACCCAGATGGGCCCCTGTGGCTCTTATTAAGCCTTAATACTTTATGACTTTTATGACTTTATGGCAACCAAAATTGCTCCCATTGGACGCATGTATTCCGCAATGGATGCCCGTGCCCGTATATGATTCCCAATGGACGCAAATGTTCCAATGCTCTCAATGGACGCACAATTTAGGAATCAATTCATGACCTTGTGGCATGTACCAGTGATGTTTTTTTTCCGGTGAAACAACATTAAAATATACTGGTAGAGATGCGCACGCCAATTTCCAGTTCTATTCTTCGGTCCCCTTCCATTTTCCCCTTCTAGATCCACTTCCCAGGTCACCTCCATCGGTCCTGATCCGCCCCATACCCTGCATCCTCCGACATTCGTATTCCCCTGCCCCGTTCCCATCCATAGTTCATGCTTCCATAGTCCACTTCCCGGTCACCATCCCAGGGCTCCTCTGGCCTGGCAGTGCCGGTCTCATTCCCAGACCCATTCCTCAGTCCGGTTCCCGTCGTCATTTCCAGTCTCCTTCCACTGTCCCCTTCCCCGGTCCCCTTCCCCGGTCCCCTTCCACGGTCCCCTTCCCCGGTCCCCTTCCCCGGTCCCCTTCCCCGGTCCCCTTCCCCGGTCCCCTTCCCCGGTCTCCTTCCCCGGTCCCCTTCCCCGGTCCCCTTCCCCGGTCCCCTTCCCCGGTCCCCTTCCCCGGTCCCCTTCCCCGGTCCACTTCCCCGGTCCACTTCCCCGGTCCCCTTCCCCGGTCCCCTTCCCCGGTCCCCTTCCCCGGTCCCCTTCCCCGGTCCCCTTCCCCGGTCCCCTTCCCAGGTCCCCTTCCCCGGTCCCCTTCCCCGGTCCCCTTCCCCGGTCCCCTTCCCAGGTCCCCTTCCCCGGTCCCCTTCCCCGGTCCCCAATCGCGGTCCAATCCCCAGTCTCTTGTCCCTTTCCTTGATCACCCTTCACGACCTTGTCCCCAGTAAATGGTCCCCTTCACAGGTCTCCTCTACCGGTCCTCTTCGCCGGTCTCCTTCACCGGTCCCCCTCGCCAATTCCATTCCTGGACCAAGACCCGTCTAAGAGGATCCGGGATGTAAAACACAAGCACCACGTCATATATTTGTCCCCTTCCACAGTCTTCCCCGGTCCCCTTTCACGGTCCCTTTCCCTGGTCCCCTTCCACGGTCCCCACACTCGTTGACCACATTAACCAAAGTTGTTATCAGCTTTTCACAAACTATCACGGCAGTGAATCTATATTCGAGTGGTGATGATATTTGTTCCTATTGTCGTCTAGGGGTAGGATGTCGAGATGGCATTTATGAATTTTTCGTTCTTTTTTCTTTTCCTTTTCACTTTTGAAGTGAAGTCTAAAGTTTGCTGTGTGTTTTTTTTTACGTCGAAACCATGGATTTCAAAAATTTCGCATCGCGAAATGGCTGGCATGTAGTCTTTATTATAAAGCATGTATAGTGTCCGACGACGACGACCACCTCACGTTTCGAAATGCAACACTGGGTTTTGAATGCTCACCACCAAAAGAACTAACCGTGCTCAGTAAATATATTTTCCATATGCGCGCTGTCGCGCTACGGTTCAATACACGGTGTACCGAAATCCAGCCGAAGCGGCAGCGAAAATATTGAGCTGAGAACTGATGACGTCATGACAGTCTATTGGGCATAAGAGTGGAACAGTTGAGGAGTAATAATTATTTTCTAATTTCCTTGATACAGCATTGGGCATGTCATAAGTACCTCTCTCCCTCGATCAATGGAGAGCGCAGAGCTGTGTCGTTTTGTATTATTTTCTGACCGGATTTTGATATTTGTTATGTAGGTGTAGCATGGCTAAAAAATGTGAATCTATGAAAGTGGAAGATGATAATACAAACACTATATCCGTGGATGTATTGGAAGATGGAGAGGGATTTATTCTTGTGTCGTACAGTAAAGGATCGAGGACCTTTCAGGGAATGCTGGTGGACATTAATCGAAGGTGATATTTTAGCTATTAATCAGTGCTTACTGTGCTCTCCTAACATCAGTACTCTTCTTGTATAGTAGATGATTTATTACAATTATGCATCAAGATAAGAGCATAACTGACCTGTGCCTTTTTTCTGAAACCTTAAAATGTTTGTTTTTCTCTTCATTTTCTGCCCAATGAAATGTGCTTTGATTTTGATGCTGCACCACAATATCATTTGCAAATGCTTATTTGGCTTTAATGGAGTATTTCGTGAACTGTGGATGTGCATACTAGGGCCTATGTTGTGATGTTTTGTGAAACACCCATCTTCCTATAGATGTTGGTAAAGTGCCATTTAGCCAGACTACAAAGCATGACACTAGGCGGTTTTACAGCGGCAATTTGCTCCCCGTCTAGTCGCTTTTGATCCTTCCATGTCATTCCTGGCTTCAGCTAAAACATTCCAGACATGAACTAAAAAAGTACATTGGAGAACATTTAATATTAATAAGAATTGATTACAATCAATATTCTCAGCTTTTTTGTTCACAAAAGTTGTTGCTTGGTGGCAAGGTGGGAATTAAGGCACTTAAGGGATTTTATCTCTGAAAAACATTTTTGCACTCCGGGTTCATAATGGATAGGATGGGCTTCACATGTACTCCGACACAAATGCGGGAACAAAGATATCAATAAAAACAAACACAGAACAAAACCCCCCAAAAAATGCTGGTTATTCCACTTACAGTCACCACTCAAACTAATCACTTTTTGTAGTAGTCAGCAGCCGGACCACAGCTTCACACATTCCATCAATCTCAACCACCGGAATTGCCGACAACAACGTGCCAACAGCAACTTGCAAGATGATGCGCATGCACACTGAGAACACTTCTCTGGCTATGGGAGCCCTGTCTCGGAATACCTGTGTTTCTGCCACCCTATAGTGGGAAACTGACAGTTTTAAGAGACGTCTCCGGAGTCCCGGAGGCCACCGATCAGAATTGGCTGTGTTGGCGTTTTCTGTTCTGAAATCTGTCTGTCAACCAATCAATGCTAGGTATTTTGTATATGACGTCATAACAATTAGCAACTTTGAACACATGGTTAACAGTGTCCACACAAGTTAACAGTAAACACAAGACCTTGACTGATCCTTTGCTTTGATCACATCCAACTGGTGTGTGCGGTAACGGTGTTGCGTTCGTATCACGTGGGAAATTGGCTGCGTATGCAGGTATACGCTCCGAGCTAAGCGTGAAATGCGAAGTATTTTTGTTTGTTTTTCATATGGCTAGCCTTGTACTGAGACCAACAGTGAAAGGAAAATGCATTTCTCCTATGAGTTATAAGAAACAAAACAGTGCTGATTATTACGGGTCGCTGCCGGGCGGTGCCATCCATTGTTCACTTCTTTGATCGTATGTTTTGGCATTTGATTTGACAAAAAATGAGAATGATATTACTTATGCATATTATGTCGGTACTGATTTAGTTTTTCTGGTCGGTTGCTGGTAAACAGATTCCATGTATAAAAAAAATAATGTCCATGAAAATGTACTCCGGAAGAAATCGGTATGCACTCCGACTCCCAACTCAGAAAGTAAGTTTCCCACTATGCTTGGTGGTGGGAACAAAAATATTTTATACCAATTGTGTTTAGTATAATTTTCCTTAAATCATTTTATATTCAAAAACCCATATCCCAATAGACGGCAAGTAGTAAATCAGTCTGTGCACGTGCGTCCTACTCATGGGGTGTGTTGTGAATATTTATTAGTTGTGTGTTGTTGTGAGCATGTCAGGAGTATCAGGTATGGGTTTATGAACTGGGTTGACATCAATTAAGTATACTTTTGTTATCATTTTCTCTACCATTACTCAGGAAGTTGGCTTATAACCTCATTCTTCGCTAATTTAACCATAGCTCCAATTTGTCATCTGGCAGTCATTCGTCGGCTGCCAGATACTGTAGAGCTGAGTGCAGTATCTACGTAAATTATCAAGCATATTGGAATTTGCTGATATTGGTAAGTTTAATTCTACTTATTTCAGCAGTGTCTATAGTAAAACCTATTTCATTATTGAGACTGATGTGATAATTCTTTTTTGTGGTCTCTTTTAATTTATGAAGATCATTATGCCAGGTCTTCTCCCTCTATCTTGTTCCTGAGACCATGTGACCTGGGAGCAAAAAGCTGCTGTAAAACCACCTACTTACAACAAGATTTATGGGCACAATATGACCATAGTTGTTGGCATGCCCTAAAGCCCAAATAACAAACAAACAACAAGATTTCATTGGTGCTGGGTGGGTGACCAGTGGTGCAGCTGAGTCTGTTGTGGTGTGGTGATTGATATGGGGATGGGTGCCTTGTGTGGGCAGGCTGATAATCCATTAACACGGGCAGTGGCATACTGAAGGGGGCTAAGGGGGCCATGGCCCCCTGAGAAGCTGTTGGGCCCAAAAAATTGCAATGGGCACCTATAAATCACATTAGGCACCCACACAATATGAATAGGGGCCCATAAAAATGATGTTGGGGCCCTCAAAATCACACCAAGGCTCCTGAAAATCACATTGGGGCCCCAAAAAGTAATGCAGGGGCCAAAGAAAATGATGTGGGGGTCCCCCCAAAAAAACTGCATAGGGGCCCCTGCAAATGATGCTGGGGTCCCAAAAAGTTGTGCAGGGCCCCTAAAAATGATACTGGGACCCCAAAATCACATTAAGCCCTCTGAAAATCACATTGAGGCCCCCAAAAGTCAAATAGGGGCCCCTGAAAACAATGCAGGGTGACCCAAAACATCACATGGGTCCATAAAAATCACATTGGCCCCCCCCCTCCCCCTAAGCCCAAATAACCAACCAACCAACATTGGGGCCCCCAAAAAGCCACACAGGGCCCCTGAAAACAATGCTTGGGGGACCAAAAAGTAATGCTTGGCACCTAAAATCGATGATAGCACCATCAAATTCACACCAAGGCCACTGAAAATCACATTGTGGGCCCCAACAGTCATTCTGGGGACCCTAAGAATGATATTGCATGCTCCAAAAAGTGGGATTGGCACCTGAAAATACCACTGGAGCCCCCCAGAAATGGGTTGGCCCAAAAATATTGTGCACAGTCTTTAAAAATAGAACTTGACTCCCAAAAAAATCACAGAGCCTCAATCTAATTGATCTGAGTACCAGAAAATTCAGAATACATCCAAAAGACAATTATCCAAAGGACCTTTCTGCTCTGAAGGGTGCCATCTGCTGAATAAAAAAAAATGTTGTACATTGACTTCTTGGATGAATTCATGCGACAAGGCCACCATTCTATGTTTCCTTCGTGGCAAATGAGTTGTCTCAATTGATGTCTTGCCTGGAGGTCAAACTAGGGGCCATGCTCTTATATTTAAGTGATTCAGAAAATCTGTTGGTTTTATTTGTAAGTCCAAGAGCATAAGGATTACATCACAAAGTTACTGACTTGGTAATTCGTGGGTGGATTTCCTCTGAATGGCATTCTGTCATTACATTGTTTGATTATATTCATTAAAAATCACCTTTGAAGGGGAGGAGGGGTGGACATTCAGTGACTTAGAAACGGAGGTAGGTTGGGCCTCCTTCAGATCCATTTTCCTGCTGACCTAGTCCTGACCTACAAAATCATAGGTACACCACTTGGGGAGTTAGGGGTGAAATTTGGTGACTCAGAAATGACAGTGGGAGATTGGGCCCCCTCTACAGGACAACTAAGTTGGTCACCATTTTTTTGTGTGAAAAAAATTGGCTCCTTTGAAAAAATAGTGGTCAAAATCTTGGATTTTTAAAATAAAAAATGGGAGCAGGTGGTCTCCCTCCAAATCTGCTGCCCCCCCCCCTCCCCCACCCTGGTACAAATCCTAGGTATGGGCCTGAATACTGGACACAAATAAAAAATCACAAGAAAAATAAAATCACAATTAGAGAAAACTGCAAAAATAAACAGTGCACCACATTTGTCAACATTGATAGCGATCAAATTAGTTTAAGACAAAAGAAACACATATAGCACAAAAGAAACACCTGCCAAATTCAGTTAAGTGTCCAATGCTGTTTGAAATGGCTGTGGTTACACACCATGCACATTGTGCATAATACTAGAGGGTATACACCATGTGTATGGCATGCAACCACACAAGTTATACACCATGCACACAGGACTGGATCTTACCATTATGTTCCATGGTACCATTATGTTCCAAACAATGGAAGCTGATTACCTGGATTCTGGGCCATTGCCAGCTATTGAGTGATCACTCATTGTCTGATGTTACATAGCATTATCGAATTATACAAGATATATGATAGGCATATATATGACTACAGTCACATTAATAATATTAGGTGGATGTTTTTTTAATCATAGGTAGAGGTCAAAAGTTACATTAATCTTGCATTCCATTAGCCCAACGTTGACCAGGTGGCAAGGGAACCTCTCTGTGAAGGTTGAGTGCACCCCAGCACTACCGAACAATTTTGTGTGTGTGGGGGGGGGGGCAGAAGTTGCCTCTGAATGAAAAATGTTTTGGTATGTGGGAAGCTTGATTGCACCCATCCCTCTCCTCCCCCACACTCAACCAATTTTTTTGCTGAAGGTGCCTCTCCAGGTGGGGAAAAGGTTCCACTCAAAAATATGCCCACACCCCTGTAACACAATCCAGATCCATCAGTGAACCTACCATCATTTGTGCCTACCATCCCTGTGTCCATGTGATGTAGATGATTTGGAATTTAAAGTATTTTTAGCAAGCAATACATGGAGCCAGCTCAATGATGAGTGCTCAGTACTGTCTTCAAGGCCTAGCAAGTAAGAGTATTTGCTTAATACATTGATATATTGGAAAACAGAAACATGATTTTGTAGTGTATCACGTTAAGTTTTTTTTAGCATGAGTACAGTTCTCATAATACCAATATATGCAGGTATTGTTCTTTATTAATGTCCTAAAATGACCACTATCCAGATTGAAGGCATAGGGAAGGCAGATTCCTGTGATAACTTAGTTTGGTGATATTGTACAGAAATATTTATATTACAATATTACAAGCTGCATGTTTAGTAACACATGTGTGAAAAGTGTTGAAACCAACCTAAACGTCATATGCATTGAGCACACTATGCCCTCTGCAGGAAATCTGCAGGTTTCATCCAGTTTCTAGTACACCTTGAATAATGATTGCAACACATGACTTACAGATGGCCTGTTCATCAGCTCAGTATGGTCAAGGTCAGGTTTTATAATGCAAAATTACGTAAATTTTTTACTTCTACCTAGGATTTTTTACAGACATCCATTTTCAATTATTCATGTTTTAGTAAGATATATGGCTTTTATTATATAGTCATATAAGTATATAATGCTATGTAACATCAGACCATCAGTGATGTTGCTCAATAATTGGTGCTAGCCCGGGATTCACCCGGCTCAACTTCCATTGTTTGGAACAGAACAGTAAGACCCAGAGTATTGTGTTTGTGGCGTATAATCCACAGAGTTACATGCCATATGGATGGTGTATGACTTATGGTGTTACATACCATATATATGGTGTGTAACCACAGCAGTTTGAAATAGTATGATGGAATCTGAGGGAGGTTGCTTGTGCTTTATTCATGTTATGTGTGCATTTTTGTATTGGTTTCATGTGAAAGATGTGCTTATGTAGAAAAGGTGCTTACCTTAAGCCTCTTCATTTTCTTACCTCATGATTTTGTTTGCACTTGGTGCATGCATTCTATCTCCCTGGTGTGGATTTCTGCTTCCTGATCTTTCCTAGTGTATAGTTCTTCCATGGCTTGTGCTCCTCATCAAGCTGTTTGTAATACTTTTGAGTCTGGGCATTCAATGGCATTAATTGGATGTTGTGGGAAATATGTTCAAATACCATGCTCATGAACATGATTAATGACTTTGTGAATGCTCATTACTGTTGAAAATGCTTACTTTTCAGGATAACTTTGCAGTTGGTGCCGCCCCGGTAGCTCAGTTGGTTAGAGCCCTGGCCTGCACTGGTCTCCCCTGTCCTGGCAACACAGGGTTCGAGCTGCTTCACGCGCTCGTACTTAGCCCCCAGCTGGGAGGGTCAGTTGGCAACTGGCCCGATAAGGCCGGGAACGAACTACTGGGCGGCCGTGTCGGTGCATTGACGGCACGTTAAACTTTCGGTCAAAATTCTGCCGTTGAACTGGAATTCGTGGATCGGGTGATGGGGCCAGGGTTCATGCAACAAGCTCTGCTTAGCAATAGAACCCTGGTTCATAAAGTCACCCCAGCAATAACTCGGATGAAATTTATTTTATTAAAAAAAGAAAGGAAAAAAGTTTAGGGTATTTTTTTTAACTCTTGGAATTTGCTTTTTCCACAAAATATTTATAAATTTGGTTAACCTGATGCAACCACTCATTTTCTCTGCAAATGCATGCTTTCCAGTTGGCAGGCAAAATATCAACCAAAGAGGGGCTTGGAGTTTGGTAATATCATATCATATCATACCATCATAACATATCATACCATCATAACATATCATACCATCATAATATATCATACCATCATAACATATCATACCATCATAACATTTCATACCATCATAACATATCATACCATCATATCATATCATAAAAATAATGTTCAAAAGAAAGAAAAGTAACATAACCTTACCCGTCATAGTATAACCTTCCGTGCAAGGTAGGAAATTGTTTTGAACAGTGGAAAAATTCCTAACAATTTTTCCTCTATAAAATTTCAAGACCAAGCCTAACCTAGCCTCATGTGTTTTTGAAGAAGCAAGAATTTGATATAAAAATGAACAATTTTCCCTACTTGAAGGAAAAGCTTAACCTAATTTAACCTAATAAAACCTAGCACATTTGTTTGCTTCATGGAGGTAAAATGTGTGTAACTTGTCATGTTGGTACCTTAAAATGCAATAACACCACCGAGTTGGTGAGCAAAATAATACCAAAACCTTGCAGGTTCTGTAACATGAAAGTGGATTAAGTTTATACCTATTGTATGTGCTGATCACAATGTCACTGCATTGTTATATGTAGATCATGGCATAACCTACATCTAAGTACATTCATTTAAAAAATGCCTCTGGTTTTCACTCATGAAAGATGCAATTATTTTTATGAAGTATTATATCAACAGGAATTTCTTCATGGAAAAAATTGGTAGGCATGGCATGTCATGACATGCAGCATCAGGCACATTATCATTATGTTTTCAAACAATAAAATTCACAATATATCGCTGTGTGACATTAGCTTTGCATTAACAAAACATCCCTAGAACGAAATGAACAAGTACCCATGTGATAGGGAGCAGAAGGGACATGCCTACTGATGCGCCTCTAGTGGAGACGCCTGGAATTACATTATTGGGTGCTGAAATGTTGAAATGCACCTGTGAGCACAATGTCGGTAATAATTCGACGTGTGCAGTATATTGACAGGCTCACAGGTGTTCGTTTTCTGCGAAATGAGCATGTCGTGCATCTTGTAGTATACTTTGGGTGCACCTAGGTTGACAAAACGACGTGTCATTGTCAAGTTGAAACTTTACCAGCACTGCTAACTTCCTGTGTTAATCAAATGGCACATGTCTCCATGCCTGTGCACCATTACATGCCAGAAGAGATTGCGATTGAATGCTTTGGCCACCCCCGACGAGGCACCACCTTTCCGTGGTGGGGGGGGGGATTACATGTCCCAATGATCCGGTGGTCCATTTCACCGGTGAGGGGCCTGACTAGGAGTACATCACTCGTCCTTCCATCCCAGTGATACATTTTTCGTCAAATAGAGTGGAATATACCACTTTCTGGACTCTGAATTGATATCCCTTCCAACGGAGTATCGACATCCCGCATCATGATGAGTCGTTATGAAGTCTTCATATCTAATTTCCAACAGCATCTTGTTGACAAATATCATGCTGATACTCACCATTGCGGATCGTGCTGCACACACATCTCTTAGTACAATTCCAGGTACAAGGATTACCTATGATGTGATCTGTTAAACAATATCAGTTGATAATGATAGGTATTTTGTATTGTTGTCACTAAAATAGTTACCTGTAAATTAGGCATCTCAAAGCAACGGGAAAAGGCGCACATATGAGTATGCTGTTGTTGGATCAGAATTGTGTTCAAAGAACTTATAATTTCTGTTAGATGACATGGTTTCCATGACAAAATTCGACATCCTACTGTACTCGTTTCTACATCTCATACCTAATGAAAAACCATCATTTTAACACTGTTCCATCCATATGCTCCCATTATAATTCCCATCCCATCTGAACATCCATGTTCTTCACCTGGCCCTGCAACACCAACTCTCCCTATTATGAGTAGGTAGGACAACTTCCCCGGCCCTGCCCACCAGCTCAGTTTTATCGGGGTAGTCGCGCCCCCTTGGCCCGTCCCCCGGTGTTCACCGAGTCCTGGAGGCTGAGGTCCCCCGTCGCACAGTGCTAGTTGTGACGGGAGCAACACATCTCTTCGTTTCCGATATCCTGGAGGGGCGGGCGGGTCCGTAGGGCCCCATATGTTTCAAGCGACATGTCTCAGGCCAAAGGTCTGGGCCCCAGCCCCCAGCCCAGTGCCTGTTGGCCTGGCCGGCTGGGGTCAATGGGTGGGCGGCGCTGGATCATGGTCAGGGTGGTGAGTCTCTCTCTCCCGACCGAGTCTCATCGCCCGCCCCATATAACTCCTTGGGCGCCTGGCGTCCTCCCGTCCGCGGGACTCAGGCGTCACCCGTCCCCAGTTGGGCCCCTACGTGCTGGGGCGCCACGAGGGTGGTGAGTCACTCCACCGAGTGGCATCGCCCGCCCCATATAACTCCTTGGGCGCCTGGCGTCCTCCCGTCCGCGGGACTCAGGCGTCACCCGTCCCCAGTTGGGCCCCTACGTGCTGGGACAGGGTGGTGAGTCTCTCTCTCCCGACCGAGTCTCATCGCCCGCCCCATATAACTCCTTGGGCGCCTGGCGTCCTCCCGTCCGCGGGACTCAGGCGTCACCCGTCAATGGGTGGGCGGCGCTGGATCATGACCAGGGTGATCATGGTCAGGAGTCTCTCTCCCGGCCGAGTCTCATCGCCCGCCCCATATAACCCTTGGGGCTGCCGTGGCGGGACTCAGACGACAAATGTCAATGGGTGGGCGGCGCTGGATCATGACAGGGTGATCAGGGTGGTGAGTCTCTCTCTCCCGACCGAGTCTCATTGCCCGCCCCATATAACTCCTTGGGCGCCTGGCGTCCTCCCGTCGGCGGGACTCAGGCGTCACCCGTCAATGGGTGGGCGGCGCTGGATCATGACCAGGGTGATCATGGTCAGGAGTCTCTCTCTCCCGGCCGAGTCTCATCGCCCGCCCCATATAACTCCTTGGGCGCCTGGCGTCCTCCCGTCCGCGGGACTCAGGCGTCACCCGTCTGGATCATGGTCAGGAGCCTCTCTCTCCCGACCGAGTCTCATCGCCCGCCCCATATAACTCCTTGGGCGCCTGGCGTCCTCCCGTCCGCGGGACTCAGGCGTCACCCGTCCCCAGTTGGGCCCCTACGTGCTGGGGCGCCACGAGGAGTGGAAGACAATCACATGGCATCATGGTCAGGGTGGTGAGCCTCTCTCTCCCGACCGAGTCTCATCGCCCGCCCCATATAACTCCTTGGGCGCCTGGCGTCCTCCCGTCGGCGGGACTCAGGCGTCACCCGTCCCCAGTTGGGCCCCTACGTGCTGGGGCGCCACGAGGAGTGGAAGACAATCACATGGCATCCAGAACCACGAGAAATGCAATCCTGTTCCCTCTCGTGAGGACCTGACCAACTCTACCAACTTCGCCAAGATCAGGACATCTCTACGCAGGGTACTCCAGTGCCTCACGTGCTTGTGTTCCGAGGAAGAAACAAGAGCCTCGCGTCCCTGTCCCCGTTTCAGAGGAAGGACGATTGCGACAGGTTTGGAGACATTTTGAAGTGTGACGAACTGAAGGACGATGCATTGGAGGTGGAGTTCGTGGCAGCAGAGCAAGCAGCTAGAGTGCTTAAATCATCTGAGTTTGTGTATGGCGTGCGGAGAGACGGGAAAAAAATAGAAGGAAATTGTTGCAATCACAATAGAGCCTCAAAAAAACAAAACAAAAGGCACATATCGAGGGGTTTCGATTTGATCGAGCTGTTTCAATTTGAGGGAGCATCTGAAGACGAGATCGTTGATGGACTGGGAATTTTCGGAGTCATCACCACCAGAAAAATGAAAGCGAAAAGAGGTGCAGATTTCATTCCAACCAATGACATTATTTTGACGTTTAATAGAATGGACATGCCACCAGAGATCAGAGTCGGCTACCTACGAGTGAAAGTACGACATTTTTTTCCCAAACCCCATGCACTGGTTCAAATGCCAAAAAAAAGTATGACATACCACTCAATATTGCCGAAATCTCCCAGCGTGCAGCAAGTGTGCCTCCCATGACCATCCTATTGAGAACTGCACTTCCGATAGGCCATTTTGTGCCAACTGTGGTAACGGACCGGATCCCCACACGTCGCATGATCGTGCCTGCCCAAACTACATTAAAGAAAAAGAGATCATATCACTTAAGCACACCAACAAATTAACGTTTACAGAAGCCAGAGAGCTATATGAAAGGTCACATCCCAGAATATCATATGCATCAAAGGCTAAGAAAATCACATCGCTTCCACAACACATGCAGTCTGATAGGGTCTTTGGAGCTGATCACCCAGCTAACGGCCCTCAGAGTATTTGGAGTGCCTCTGGTTACACCAGTGAGGCAGGCGCAGCCCCTCCCAAACGCTTTGGCCAGGTAGGGCTAGATGTTCTAACTGTTGGAATTATGAGTATCAGCTCAAAGATCTCAGTAAAGATGGACCAAGTAACATTTCTCAGATACCTTAGAGTTTCCACCGATCCTCGATATACAGTGGCGGGTGCAAAGGGGTGGGATGTTTGATGATGCCAAGAGTATTAATTTATTTAATCTTTTACTTTCTTTCCATGATGGACACATATCTATTGTGTCTATTCCCCAACAGTAAAATTGAACAAAGGTATAATACTCACCAGAATAGTTTAACTTCACATATGAACAGGCTTCATGAACATCAATTATGAACTTATCAACTTCATGAAGAAAATTGGCAGATAGGGCATATAATGAAATGTAACATCAGGCACATTATGTTTCCATACAATAAAATGCCAAATGTATAGCTGTGTGACATCAGTGTTACAAAGAACATCGCTAATATCAATAAAAAATACCCATGTGAAATTATGTGAAGAAAACTAGGCAAACCAGGAGTTTCTAACTAAGTGTACATCTAAGCAATGAAGCTATGTATGTGTGCTTACGGTGCATTGCTAAGAGATTATAATTAAAGGGCTATACACCTATCTGGAGTATTTGGTCAATCAGCCACTCAAATCTATTCTTGCTCATGATTGAACAAATACCTGATTGTAGCTCCTAGTGGTATATTCGTGCTCATGTCCGGGGTGTTCTCGGTCCAGGATGTTCTCTGTCCAGGATGTTTTCGGTCCAGGATGTTCTCGGTCCAGAATGCTCTCGGTTCAGGATGTTCTCGATCCAGGATGTTCTCGGTCCAGGATGTTCTTGGTCCAGAATGTTCTCGGTTCCGTCATGCTCAGGTATTAAGGGTTACATTAATAAATGCCAGGGAAATTCAGAAATGCTTTGTGTGTGTGTGTATGCTCTCAATATGAGAACGGGGTCGGCAGGCGAATTCGCTGGGTTAGCGGTGTTAATTTTTGGCGACAACGTTTTCGGTCAAACAGCTAGTTCTTCATCGAGCCTCATCTGCACGCTTCAGTGTAGCCTTGGGGATGACATACATGTCCTCACCCAAATCGACACCAGTTCTTCTCAGTTTGTATGTAATGCCAGCTAATGGGTTGGCAATTGTGCAATGCTGTGCTACAACTATGTCGCTCGGCGTGATCACCAGGCCTGTGATCGTGCCGGCGAGTGGCGTCTGACGCCGTGTGATGACGTTTGTGTGTCGCAGCGGACTGCCGTGCGGCGTGAAGCCACCGGCCTGGTACAGCACCGAGTGTCCGGGCAGCAGCGGCCAGACGCCCGATGACCCCTACCACACCATCAGCACGCGCATGACCTACTTCCAGTCGAGCTACGACTTGAGCCAGGCGGCGGGTCGCGGCGCGGCGGCGGCGCCGGCGTCGCGCCGCCACCACCACCGGCACCGGGGCGGCCGCACCACGGTGCGGCTGCGGCCGCGCCAGGTGCTCTGCTCGAAGTGCAAGAGCATCTGCTCGGAGAGCTCGGAGAACGTGCAGCAGGCGGCGATGGCGCGCAGCCGGCGCGGCGCCGGCGGCGCCGACGAGAACGCCGACCCGGCCGGCCCGCCGCCGCTGGGGCCGCCGCTGGGCGCGGTGTCGGCGTCGGCCGCGGGACCGGCCGACTCACCGCCGCCGCTCAAACTGCCGCGCATTCCGATCGTGCGGCTGAGCGCGCAGCAGCTGCGCGTCACAGGTCCGCCCGGCGCCGCCGCCGCCGCCGCCGCCGCCTCGTCCTCCTCGTCGTCGCTCTCGTCGTCGACGTCGTCGTCGTCGTCGCCGGCGCCGTCGCCGCCGCCTCCGCCGCCGCACAAGCTGACCGTCAGCCCGATCAAGATTGTCGGCACGGCGGTGACCAAGTGCGACGCGCCGCCGCTGCCGCTGTCGCTGCCGCCGCCGGCCGCCAAGCCCAAGCTGCAAAAGATCAAAATCAGCGGCGGCGCCATCGTGCCCTCCCTGCAGGAGGAGGAGGTCGAGCCCGGCCGGCCGCCGCCCGACCGACGCGCCGGCCTGCGCAAGCGGCGGCTCGCCGTCGGCTCCATGGAGGACCTGTGGGACGAGTCGGTGCTGGTGGACGGAAACCGGACGAACTCGAGCGAGCAGGAGGACACGGCGCTGACGCCTGTGCTGAAGATCACGTTCGGCGGCCGCGAGGGCGCCGGCACGGTGCTGAAGATCCCGGCCAAGTACAAGCTGCAGGCGCGGACGGTGGCCGAGCCGGCGCCGCCGGCGCCGGCTCCGCCCGAGCCGGACCCCGAGCCGGAGCGCGTGCTGCCCGCCCAGCCAACGGCCAGCGCCAAGGCGGCGCGGCGCGCGCTCAAGAAGGCGCGCAAGGACGTGCAGCGCAAGCTGGTGGGCTCGCCGCGCGCGTCGCCGGCCTACCACTGGGGCGCGCGCTCGCCAGCCTGTCCGCGCGCATCGCCCAACTACCCGCAGATGTCGCCGGCCTACTACCGCGTGGCCAGCGCCGCCGTCGGACTAACCCTGTCGCCGGCGCACCCGGAGCCGCCGGCGCCGCCGCCGCCCGCCGCCAGCCCGCTGCGCAAGAAGCGCCACAAACACAAGCTGAAGCACAAGCGGCGCCGGCGCGAGCGCGAGCGCGACGCGCCCGACGGCGACGCGCTTCCGGCCGCCTCGGTGGAGGTGCGGCCGCGCATCGGTGTCAGTTGTGTTTTCACTCTTTTCTGCATGCCGGTCGGGTCCGATCGGGCTGGGTTGAGTGCAGTAGGCTGGTGGCGAAGGGCGAGCGGCGGCCGGGCCCTTTGTGCAGCGACGGGCATGCGCAGTGCACACGCTACCGCCAACGCCTTCTGGTGCGCCACTGCAGGCTTTCCTGGTGCCGGCGTGTGCTCGGCGCAGCTAACGTAGCGATGCTGGCAAAGCCTGCTGTGGTGTTTGCCGGATAATGGGAGCTGGTCGGCCCGAACCAAGGGGTCAGGCGAATGCTCGTCTATTCACACTGCATGCTTGTGGCTAATGACGCTCATGCAGAGAACGAGCAGTCCATGGCCAGCTGGAGTCCTCTGACCGGAACTGTGCTTTGCACGAGAAGACATTGATTGATGAGAGAAGTGGTTTTGAATTATGTTGTGGCTCACACAGTTCTCGTGCATTTCACTCAAGAATCGCTGAGCATTGCCTCTCACGATTGATGCTGGTCATGGTGGAGCATGCAATCGCTAAATATCCCGCCTGGTGCATGCTAACTGCATGCTATTGCATGGTACATAATGCATGGGTGTCCCCGAGATAGTTACCGGACACGGGGACCTCGTGCATGACGTACTGCCGCGCGACCATTACAAGATTGGGCTCCGAGCCCGGAGCTATCCACCGTTGTTGGAAGCCGCTCTCCAGCTCAGTAAAAACACATTAATAGACGATATGGCGATCCAATGAAGTCGATGCGCCCTTAAGCCAAAATAACTAACTAACGGTATGGCCATACAAGTGACACTTCCATTGGAAGGAGTCAGTGCTGTGCGACTATTCAGTTGTGTTTTTCCGTCAGTATCGCGTCGTACGGCTGGCCACACTGGTGCTGGTGGTTGGTGTAGAGAGATGACGTGGTCAGGCGGTGCCTAGCCCCTTGGTGGGCCCTAGTCTGCTGCCACCTCGCTTTGTCTGCGGGCAGTCAGTTCGGTTTTAGTACTTCGTTTTTTAAGTTTATTCTATATCATAATTGCTTGTGTTCTATCGCACGGCCACTTGTTATCCCATTGATTGACCGGCGCATGCTAGGATATGTAAAGAGGCAGTTGCTTTCCCCGAAATGTTTGTGTCAAGGCGATTACAATTTCCTTAACTTTCATCGATATTTGACCCATGGTACAAGCAATTTTGAAAGTAATTCTAAAGCCCTGAAATTCCTGAAGAGCTCTGGTTCACTACTAGGGTTTGAAATTACCCTCAGCCATCCAAGTTTTTTTTGTCCCTGACAAACGATTGTTTCCTAGACGTTTGGTTCCACCGCTGCAATGATGGCCTTTTGACGCATTTTAGATCTTTCAGGTTGTTCATTTCTTATAAATGTTTGTAGTGTTGGTAGCTAAGTTTATTTTAACTGCTTTCTTATCTTTTTATCTAGATGGAGTTCTTATTATTCTTTCATTTCAATGACGGTCTATTATGTTGGTGTTTTTTTTGCCGTTGTGTTTTGTTATCATCATTTCCTATTGAGCCTTTTTATTAAATGCAGCAAATTTGTTTTTCCCTTGAAAACCTACTTGAGACATACAAATGTTTTCCGGAGCAGTTGAGATCAAACCGTCAGGGCCATTATGTTGAATAAGCGTCCACGGGCTAACCGGTTTTAAAGGGCCCGGGTATGCAGTGGTTCACCAGGCAACGTTAAGGCTGGCAATGTAAGTAGATGAGCCGTTTCGGTAGCCAATTAAATAAAGAGCTAGACAGCCCCCATCCTGTCGATAGCGATGAATACATTTGCGGTCATGTGTATCAGTTGGCTAACAGTGTCTTCATCCCGAAAACATAACAATGAAAGACAGATGAATGTAGTGGCTATCTTTTTCATAGTGTATTCCGTGTCATAATTGCTTATGTCCTATGGCAAGGCCAATGGTTATCCTGTTGGTGCATTGGCGCATGCTGGGGTACACAAAGAGGCGGTTGTTTTCTCAGAACGTTTGTGTTTGCAATTTGTGACACAATTACAATTTCCTCAACTTCTATCTGTAGTAGTCTCGCGGTGCAAGGTCTTCCGTATGTAATGATGGAATTCCGATACATACCTGACGAGGTCTTGCATCCTAGTATGTAAAGCCTTGGTCCCGGGTCGATTCCCTGTATGGTGTGGTCCATTTTGTACGGTGTCTTTCTTTGCCTATTTACATGGGTCATTCCAGTTGCGCCACCACTGCGCCAGCGCCATTCGGAGATACCGTGAAAACGTCCGTAGCGGGAGATGGGTCATTTGCATGGAGTTTTCACTCGTTATTAACAGTTATGTTGCAGTTGCGCAGTGTGTGACCGAACTCGGAGCAGTGGGTGGTATAGGAGCACGCTGCTTGAAACCAAAAGCAGGTACATTGATGTAAGAATGCACGTTTTCGCCGTATTTCTAAGTACCGCAGCCCATTTTAAAGAAAGTTACTTTTCGGCATAACCATCTCTATAGCATCATTATCCCACCTAGCTTAGCCAACAAGAAAGCATTTAATTCCCTTCGTTATTTGTGCGATTATCAGTCGGTTTGCCACCTAGTTAGCTCAGTGGATGGAGCTCTGGCCTGCAAATGCCTCCCCATCTTGGCACAACGGGTCGAGTCGCTTCACGCGCTCGCTGTTGAAACCTTTGGCTAGGATGGCCAGTTGGCAACTGGCCAGTCGATTTGGGAGGCGCGGGCACCAGGCGGCCGTGCCCGACTATTGGGGTACGTTAAACACTCGGTCAAAATTGTGCTCTAAAGCTGGAATGTCCCCATCGGGAGGTGGGTTGAGAGTCAACGCGACAAGCGTGCGCTTAGCATGTGCTCCGATTCGGTAACTCCTCGCCAACAACTGTTCGAACGAAATTGAACAAAACAAACCACAGCTGTTGTTGCCGTGGTGTGTGTTGTCGCTGTTGCAGTGCCGGCCGTGTCGGTCGCCTCCACATCGTAAACGGCAGTTAATGCGTTCGCGGGGCCAAACAATCGACCGGCCTGCCTGTCGCCAGGTGGAGATGAAGGAGCGCTGCCTGTCGCAGAAGTTGTCCATCTCGCTGCGGCGGGTCCGCGCCAGCGAGTACGCGGCCGGCGGTGACCCCGACGGCGGACCCGACGGCGAGGAGGCGAGTCCGCCGGCCGCCGCCCACCAAGTGCCGCCGTTCCCCGACGTGCGGCTGCCGGAGTCGGCCGACAGCCAGCCGGCCTCGTGCGCCCTGCAGGACGGCCGTGTGCTGCACGTGCACGACATCGTCTGGGGCAAGATCCACGGCTTCCCCTGGTGGCCGGGCAAGGTGAGACGTGCACTGCCTGGTGCGTGTGGCCCCTGTGTGCCTGGTGGCCTGGTAATGTCAGACGTGGACTCCCTGGTACATGTAGCCTGCCCTGGTGGCCGAGTAGTGCCGGACGTGGACTCCCTGGTACATGTAGCCTGCCCTGGTGGCCGAGTAATGCCAGACGTGGACTCCCTGGTACATGTAGCCTGCCCTAGTGTCCGAGTAGTGCCAGACGTGGACTCCCTGGTACATGTAGCCTGCCCTGGTGGCCTGGTAATGTCAGGCGTGGACTCCCTGGTACATGTAGCCTGCCCTGGTGGCCGAGTAGTGCCGGACGTGGACTCCCTGGTACATGTAGCCTGCCCTGGTGGCCTGGTAATGTCAGGCGTGGACCCTGGTACATGTAGCCTGCCCTGGTGGCCGAGTAGTGCCGGACGTGGACTCCCTGGTACATGTAGCCTGCCCTGGTGGCCGAGTAATGCCAGGCGTGGACTCCCTGGTACATGTAGCCTGCCCTGGTGGCCGAGTAGTGCCGGACGTGGACTCCCTGGTACATGTAGCCTGCCCTGGTGGCCGAGTAATGCCGGACATGGACTCCCTGGTAAATGCTTCCTCCCCGAGTGGCCTGACAAGGCGAGACATGCGCTGACCCGATGGCCGAGTATGGTAAGATGGGGCTTCCTTTGGCGGCCGTGAAGGCGAGTTGGCCTCACTCTGGATCCCTGCTGCTGTTCAATGACTGTTGCGACTTGACCACGTGATACGAATGTCACTTGGAACACGAATAGTTTACTGGAAGTGTCGTTGACGCCCATTTGCACCTCTTTTTTCAAACTCCAGAAATCCTCTCGTCTGTTCGCAGTGCACCATGCCGCTGACGCCAACGATCTCCGGCCAGGGCTTCATTAAGTCGGAATTTCGTCCTTCACTGATTTGCTTGTCCCAGCTAATTTCACCCTGCATTTTTGTCTGTTTGACTGGCGCCGCTGATCTCTCCTTCCCTACTTGGCAGTGCCGTAGCCCTGATTCCTCTGCACCAGTTGCTCACGCTCGTGCGTGCCGCCCGCGCGTGCCGCTATCTCTCCGTGACTGGCCGTGGCCCTCCGTGACTCTGCGTAACTGGCCGTCAGGTGATGTGCATCAGCGGTCTGTCGGCATCCTGCCAGGAGGCGTACGTGTCGTGGTACGGCTCCACTACCTCCTCACTGATGCGCTGCAGCCAGCTACTGCCATTCTTAGATACGTTTGAGGTGGGTGTGGTACGAGCGGCACCGACAGCGAGCGTCCCTCAGACTGGGGCAAGGGGCGTGCGACCCGTCAAGCATCTTGCGAAGATGCTTGACCTGTGTGTGCGTGAATGGGGGAGGGGTGTGGAGGTAAGGAACGAAGGAAGGATATGAAGGAATGAAGGAGGGAGGGAATGAAGGAAGGAAGGAAGGAAGGAAGGAAGGAAGGAAGGAAGGAAGGAAGGAAGGAAGGAAGGAAGGAAGGAAGGAAGGAAGGAAGGAAGGAAGGAAGGAAGGAAGGAAGGAAGGAAGGAAGGAAGGAAGGAAGGAAGGAAGGAAGGAAGGAAGGAAGGAAGGAAGGAAGGAAGGAAGGGAGGAAAGAAGAACAGGTAAGGGAAGGGGATCACATCGGTGGTAGCGACGAAGCCGAACGTGTTGAGACGCCTGTATGTTCCTGGAGCATTCACAACCAGTATTCCATGGACGGATTCGTCGCAAGAAAATCTGATCCAAGATGACCTTTCTGTGTCCCAGCTATCGGCAGAATGGTGATTTTTCTGAAGTCTGGACACTAGTTCCTGTTCGTTGTTTTTTGTTCTGTGATTGTGCTGCTCGTAACCATCTGATCCTAATGCCGATGAGCGGTGCATTTCATGCTCCCAACAACTAGCTTGGTAGGGGTAAATGGATGTTTATTGATGTTGTCCCGCGTGTTTTTCTAACGGTTCGCATCTGTGAATGCGAACAACAAACTCATCATCGGATTATAATTCACCAGGACTTCCACATTTTGTGATCAAACGTTAGCCGAGGTTCTGGAAGTTAGAAACTTATTTTCATCTTCCCATGCAGGCTAGGGAGGACCCCCCCCCGCTCCTGGATATACCGGTGTCACCATGCAATGTTGAACTTACTGAGATCAGGAATGGCTAGCGGGGTAGTTTATGAGGAGGAGTGGGTCGGGAAATGGAATGTCAGTGGTAGGTTAGCTGTTTCGATGTTTGATATGAGGGTCGATTTGCATGGCCTTTGGTAGTGTATGCAGGATGTATCTTATTTGATATGCCATTGTTTAGAGGAATTGTCGGAAATTGCCCGCACGTCTTCCGATGAAATTTTCCGGAAATCGTTCCCTTTCGGTCACTTCGTCGCCATTATATCATCGCATCCACCATCACTGCTTAGTGATGTTGTGATGCGATGGTGAGGAAGTTGTGTAGTGATGATGTGATGATGTTAGGGACGTGTTGCGATCGGGGATGTGGTGATGTAGCACGGCGTGAAGTGACAGTGAGATTGAGCAGTGATATCGTTAATGCCATGCCATGCGTATCCGTGGGTGTCGTCTCACAAAGTGGTTGGTGTCGATGAGGCACTTAAATTAGATCAGTTAATGTTTGATCAAGCAATCTAATCTTGCAAAGTGTGATCCTGCCTTATTTTGTTCGGAGAGGAGTGGTGTACCATGCTACGATCGAGGTATGTTACATATTTAATGAAGACCTAATGCACTCTGATAATCTTTGATAGCACTCACTTAGTTTTTTTACGCACGTGAAGGTTTCCTCGCCAATTTCGGGGAGCACACCATTTTGGTGATTACAGTGTCACTATCTTCTCGATTTGCTGAGAAACTTGCACGTCTAACTCCGTGACACCATATCATCACCCTTTTATGTGGTCCACGTCATGGTTCGTGCATGAAGGTAATACATTGCTAACAGTAGCTGTGCAGATGTTGCTAATGTCAAGCAATTACAGGTAGTGCTCGGGAACCGACACAGCCGTTCCCAAGTGTGGCTTGTCATGCCACGTGGTGCGTTTCAGGCGCGGGTCAATCGCAAGCGGCGTGGCCCGTACCGGGAGGCAGTCCGACAGGCGACGCAGGAGGCACAGAGCGCGCGGCCTCCGCCGCCGACGACGCCGACTCCGCCGCCAGCTCCGCAGCAGACTCCGCAGCAGCCGCCTCTGGCGCTGGCCGGCTCGCCGCGAGAGGTGGACGTGGCCTCGTAGGGGCGCCGCTGGCGCCGTGCCCTGACCTGTGACCTCCGACCCGACCGGCGCCGACCGTCGGGGCGGCAGGAGCGCCGCGGCCCGCCGCCCGCCCAGCCGCACATTGCCAAAGACCGCGCCGCCGCCGACGGGTTTGTGATGGATCTGAGCCGATGTCGAGACGCGCTGCGCCTCGAGGCGCAGGCGGCGCGGTCGTCCTGTCGGCGGCCGGAGGGCCACGCCCGTGTGGGGGTGGGGGCGTGGCCGGCGTCGTGTCTGCCGGATGTACGAACGGCGTCTAGTCGCTCCGAGCCGCCTGATACTCGTGCGGAACGCCGCCGCCGCCCGGAGCGCCACCTCACCTCACGTCGGCCGACTTCGCGTGGCAGCGCGGGCTTGTCAGCTTCGGCGCTGCCACGCTGGCCGGCGCGGCACCTCGTCGGCCGAGATCGAGCCGCATTGTTGTTCAGTTGTACCGTGAAGCGCCGCCGTGGGCGGCCGACTGACCCTCGCTTCGCCGCCGCCTAACCCTCCAGCGTGGCTGGACGCTCTGCTCTGCTGTCGCCACGTTCCGTTGCCCCGCTGACTGGGTCTCTTTGAGCCTGTGACGCTGTGCCGACCGGCTGTCTCGCGCCGCCTGCCGGTGCGGCGCGCTGTCTGCTGGGGAGGGGGGGGGTGCGTCCGGTGAGCACCACCGCCCGCTGTCGCCGACGGATTGGCCGGCGGCCATTCCCCTGTGCGGCGCATTCCACGGAGAGGCGGTTCTCGGACGCAATCTTCTCACCGGTGGATCTGCAGAAATAAATTTATATGGTTAACTGTGCGTTGTGTGTTTGAGGTGTGTCGTACGCCGCCCTGGTGTCGACTGGAAGCTGGTGCACCAGTCGGGCCGGTCCCTGCACTCGGGCGTATGGTGTGGTGGAGCTGTGATGCAGCTGTGGTGTAACTGGTGCACCTGTGGTGCGGCTGTGATGCAGCTGTGGTGTAACTGGTGCACCTGTGGTGTAACTGGTGCACCTGTGGTGCAGCTGTGATGCAGCTGTCGGCATCACTGACATCCAACGGTAACATGTTAGCTGACACGGACGCCTTCCTGACAATCCGTGTGGGGTTCGTTTCAGCGCTTAGCCACCAACCATCTACCCCAACAGGTCATACTCGGTGCTTCCCGATATGTTGGAGGGGCTGACCTTTCAACCTGTAATGAATGTAATCAGGCACATTTTATCTTCCCGGTGGAATGTATGATGTCGCTGGCAAAGAGGTGCAACGAATCTAGCGGTAATGAGCGTTTACCGTGTGACGTCGAGCGGCACCGTTTGTGTCACTGCCGGAAACGAGGGTGCGGGGACGACTAGTCTGGGGGTAAGTTGCCCGTGTCACAATCGAAAGATTGTGGGTTCGAGTCTCACCTGTGGCTACTCTTCGCCCGCGGCCAATCGGTGTGATATGTTGGCGGTACGCCACGTGACTCAACGGTCGACGTGTCGCAAAGCCAATAACCGACCAACGAGGGTGCCCCGCTAGCACCCTCGGCTGCAAACGCCTTACTTGAGGCCACGGGCCACCACTCGACCGGTCGCGTCGCCCAATTAGAACACCGCACATCTCACTTGGGAACTGGTCTCAGCTTCACACACCCATTGGTAATCGTCTTGCTCTCCTATACTTGTCCACTGCCTTGCCAATTCCCCCACACAACCCTGTCTAACGGTAGTCTTCCACATTCGCTCTTAAACTTTTCACACCACTCGCGCGCACAAGGTAGCACTAGTGTCTCGATATTACCATTTTCAAGTGACAGCGAAATTTGGAAAACAAATTATATTAACACGATGTAAAATGTTGCATTTGTTTTGGATGTCGCGAGTACCGGGAGTAGTCGATTTAAAACGAACAGTTCCTAAGTCACAATGGGAGATTAAATGTGTACAATATCAGGGTTCTGCTCAAAGAGCGGCGTGGACGAAAATCCACGGCCCCCTTTGGAACTGCGGGATTGTAATATTTCTCATATATGTTTTTAAACATGGACAGGATTACTGCAGGTAACAAAAAAAGACGAACTCCATTAATTTGTTGTAAATAACTGCATTAAAAGCCTTGGGTTAACTAATGTTGAACTAGACCAAACCATCACTCGGAATGTGTACAAGCTTGCCGGATATCATTCACTATAACGGCATCAGAATATTAGGAATAAAGAAGAGGCTGTGTTGCACCATATGCAGGGCATCACTATTAATCAAAAGGCTCGCTGAGCTAGAAATAGAAAGTGAGGAATGAATTTGGACCGGAGTCAAAATTCGGGCAACCACTCTGCTCATCTGTTGCCTTTGCTTTCCTCCGAACCTAACCCCTAAACCGCTTCAACTCTCGATCTCCTCACCAAAGTGTCAGCCTAGCACATACACCGACGTGGACACTCGTGTTAAGCTACTTTAATGCGGCTAATATATATATATATATATATATATATATATATTTATATATATATATATATAAAGGCTTATCGATACGTAGAGCAAGGGTAGTGTGGTAGCATCATTTCGAAGTTTGCATGCTACCCTTGCTCTACGTGTCGATAAGCCAACGCGACTAGCCGAAAATTGCCAACAGTTGCCGTGATCGTATGTCTAAAACGAACATTGATATAGTTGTTCGGAGCCGAATCTTGTCTCCCTTTTCATAAAGTCATGAAGTGATATGGCTTACTAAGAACCACAGGGGCACATCTAAGTTAAGCCTATAAAGGAGAGATGCTATGAGACGAAACAATGACATCGACACACCCCAATCAATACCATATCCCAGTTCCAAAGCTATCTATCCCAAGTTATTTGGCACCATTCACTTAATATTGCATGACATACTCCACCACGCCCATATCCCATGCATAATCTTCAAACTACATGCCTGCTTAAACGGCCCTGCAGAGAGCACACATACTAGCATAAGTCTCAGCCCATCCACAACCAATTAGAGCTAAAAAACAGGACTCCGCAGCCTTAAAAAATGTCCAAAGTATTTGTTTGCAATACATTCAATGAGGGGCATCCCACTACATCAGCAGGCAGCCTATTCCGTTGTTCAACCGCCCTTTGCTGGCCGCCTGTTGGCATTTCACTTTCCCACACCTTTCTCAATGGTCCAAGTTACCTCTTCCACGGATAAGTCTAGTGGCTTTGCGCTGCACTCTTTCTAGCATACCTATATCCTTTTCTAAGCAAGGGCTTCATGTATGTGCATAATATTCCAGGCTAGCCTGGGCTAACGTGAGCCCTGGAAACATAATTCAGTCTTTCATATGCCATTATCCACATTGGTACATACAAATAGCAGGCTAGCTAGGCTAACGTAAGCCCTACAAACATAACTTAGTCTTTAAAGTGCCATTATCTACATTGGTACTGAGCCTGTCGCGATACAGCGCTTAGCTTGACATATTTATTCTTTTAAGAAGCTTCTTCTGTCACGTGTCGAGTGTCGGCTCCGTCTGTTTACTGGTTGCGTGCAGTGTGCCGGTCCGACCGGTCGCCCCCGAGTGTCGGCTCGGCCATGTGCCGGTCATGTGCCGTGTGCAGTGCGCCGGTCCGACCGGTCGCCCCCGAGTGTCGGCTCGGCCATGTGCCGGTCATGTGCCGCGTGCAGTGCGCCGGTCCGACCGGTCGCCCCCGAGTGTCGGCTCGGCCATGTGCCGGTCATGTGCCGGTCATGTGCCGCGTGCAGTGTGCCGGTCCGACCGGTCGCCCCCGAGTGTCGGCTCGGCCATGTGCCGGTCACGTGCCGGTCCGACCGGTCACCGGCGGGCGCCACCATGAAACGTCTCGTAAACAAATAATGCCACTAGCTCAGGGTGAGCATTCCGATGAACGGTGGTGAAAATTATCATTTAAAGAGTGCGTTTTCCGCTGAGTGACATAATTTGGCCATGGAATGCTGTGGGAAAATCGTCGGTATGTGGCTTAAAAAGCTCGCCGGTCGAGTCGGACCCGGTGCCACAGATAAAGCTTTTCCACGTATAGTAGACTTGCACGGGCTTCGCTCCCCCTTGTCCCAGATGTATCGCCTGTTTACACCTTAATAATATGACCAAAAAGAAGATCGCGAGTTAAAACACTGAAATGCTGCCCTGTGAGTTGTAATCCTGTTTCGGCCATGCAAGCAGCAAAGTACAGCTGGCCATGGTCAGCAATTGCGATGGAAGTTCGATCGTGGGCCACCGCGTTTCGCTGAGTTTCCGTGCAAAGCCGTTGTAGTAACAATCCTGAGCTTGCTTGCACCTATGTGTTGAGGGGAAGGGGAGGGGAGATAATTGAGTGTGCCGCATTGTCCGATGGTGGTCAGCGAGTTAACGAGTCGGCTGAGCTGAAGAAAAGTCCCGGCCTGTTAACCGTTTGTAGGCGCCTCAGTGTTTCGAACGCTTTCGCCACTTGTCACCATACCAGCACCGGCCGCGTATCTGCCGGCTCCGAAACGTCGACACCAAACACTCCAATAGACGTTACTTTTATTATTACGCAAGGCACTTAGGCTATACAGAACCAGCACTAGCGACCCCTACCCCACCACCAAGAATCCACCGCTACGCTACGCGGATGGCTCATTCAGCGACGGCCGTGCCACCTGTTGAGCATAGAGGGAAGTACTGACGCGCGCGCCGCCGCGGAGTGAGCCATCTCTGATAAATCTAACTAATGTGTCAGCCGCAGAGGCGTATTTACAGCAACATTTCCTAACAATAAATAAAGGCCACACGTACGCAGTTGCCACCGTTCACTCGCTTCGCGACAAGTCCGGACGAAACCGGTGCAAGGCGTCGAGCAAAATAAAGGTGGCTTCACGAACATGGAGCCAACATGTCAAGGTCGGCAGGACATCAGGAAGACCGGGTGTGCTCGGCGACCTTGAGGCCACACGGCGCTTTCATGCAGTCGTCTTAACGATACCGCACTACCACAATAAAACAGTGTCCACAGGATAAGTACCGCGGCATACCGGGGGGCGCAGTCAACATCATTCACACGACTGATACTGTAAAACGGCGAACGGAACAACTATAAAAACCGTGGCTACAAAACACACCCAGTAGCTGAGCACTGATAACTGCTGCGTGCTCCGCCGCAAGACAACAAACGCCGCACCATCTCCGCCACACACTCGACCATCAACACGATTGAAACGCTCGCTGCACCAGAGCCGATAAGGAGTAACCAGTCGTCACCGATCGGGACACGTCTCCGAAACAGCTCCGGGACTCTCACGTAATTCGGCGAAGAATACCTTAAAATAACATTCGGCCGCTCGCACCGCGCGCCACTCGCACGCAGCCGAATCGGCTTCGGCGCAGACCGCTGCGCTTGCTGCCGTCGCCTACTATCTAGCGGACGCTCGACCCGCGGGGCTCACCCATCCGGCGGTGGCAGCTCTCCGGAGCGGCGGTGCCACGTCCGGCGCAACCACCGCTCGCTCGCACAGGCTCGCGGGCACGCCGTCCGCGTCGGCCCGGCGCCGGCGGAGCGACGCCGGGCACCCTCCGGCGGCCTGATGGCGCGCTGGTCGGGCCCGGCGCCCGACCGGTGCGACGGCAGCGCCTCTCGCGGCCGACAGCGCAGACCCGTGTTTTGATTTGGTCGCCTCGGTACAGACACCGACGCGACGAAGAGGGGAGGCGCCGCGGGCGGGCGATAATGAACGATAACGGCGTCCCGGCCCCGCGCGCTCTCGCTCCGGCCAGCGAGACTTGATTAAAGCTAGCCGTCGAGACGCGTCACCTGCGACGCCACTGCGAACACGTCAGCCGTCTCTGCACACTCGTTCACACTCCCCCGTTCACACACACGCACACTTACTCTCTCTCTCCACCCGTCTCGCTCACACCATCACACACCGACTCGCCACACTCAAACACGCTCGCGAGACACACGATTGCGAAGCGTCCCGCTGCCGAGGCGCCAACCGGTCGGCCGCGGAGGGCCCGACCGGCGGCCGTCCGTCGGCACCTGATAACTTCAGGTCCGCCCAGCCGTCGCCAGCTCCGCCTGCCGAGGCGCCGGCTGGTCAGGCGCGCAGGACACGACCAGCGGCCGTCCGTCGGCGCCCGACCAACCCAGGCCCGCCCAGCGCGCTCGCCCAGTCTCCGGCACACGAGTGCGCACCGACTACCCAGCCGTGCCGGGTCGGGTCGATTCGGCGCCGGCGCGCCCGATAGTCGCCGGACGCGGTCGGCGCGGCGCACCACCGCCGCCGCCGACTACTTCATCCTGTTGAGCACGCGGTCGGTGAGCTGGACGAGGCTGCGCTGTTCGGGCGACGCGCCGAGCTGGCTGATGTGGCGGATCGCCTCGGCGCAGTGAGTCTCGGCCAGGATGCGCGTCTGCCGCGGCCCCTCAGAGTCCATCACCCAGCGGTAGGCCTGTTCCACGTCGCCCGGCTCCGTGAAGCGGCGCATGATCATCGGGTTGAGCTCCGGGAACTGTCGGCGGCGACGTCACGTGTTACCGGTGGCATGACGTCACGTGTTACCGGGGACATGACTCCACGTACCGCGCATCACGAACAATGGAGCCTCCAGCCGCCAGGTGCAGCATCTCTGTCAGGGTCAAACACAGCCGGATGATCAGGCGCTACGCACGAGATCTCGGGACGGTCACCACATTCGGACGCCTGCTCTAGACATTTGGATCCCCGACAAGGGAGAGAGTCACCTTTTCACAAGCGAACAGCACCGGTGCAGTAGCCAGGCCCAGGCGCAGGTCGGCCGCAGCCGGTTTCCCCATCAGGTTGGAGGACGACACGAAGTCAAGCAGGTCGTCCACCAACTGGAACGCCATGCCGACGTTGCGGCCGTACTGGAAGGCCACCTCCTGGATCTCGTCGTCGGCGCAGCCCAGAATCGCGACCTGCCAGGGAGACGCCGGCCTTGAAACTGTAGTTGGCAAGCGACGCAATAGATGGCGCGGTAAGCGGGCGCCAGTCATGACAACACGCACTTGTTAAGTGAAGACTAACGGTTCCCATGGAAGTGCGTACCAAACTCTGTCGCCGGCATCTGCTGTCGAGAAGGTTGGTGAGGAACCAGAGCGGCGGCCAGCCGGTGGAAACCGCGCGGCCATAGTGGCGCGAAAATGGTTAGAGAAAACAGGACATGGGTCCCAGTGCCAGACGGCGCACATTTATGTGGATCAGCGACACACATGCCACTCACACTCACCAGCCATTGAATGTGACTGTCTACTTAGCGGCGATGGTCAGAGTTTACACAGGAAAATATTTGGACATAACTTCACACATTCGGCAGCACATTGCGTTCAAGTCACGTTGCCTGGCCGCCCCCATGAATCTACTCAAAGCACATCACTATTTGCCTCGAGAAAACGACGGCCAGCACGGCGTTCGGGCTGGCTGAGCAGCCCCGAGGAGCTGAGCAGTCGTCAGCGGGACCACACCGCTGCCACGAGGAGCGTCTCAGGGGCGGCTGGCGGCACCGCCGAGCGTCGTGGCCCGGCGGCCGGTGGCGGGCCGGCGCGGAGACGTGCGGCCCGGATCCGGCCGCCGACCGTTGGCCCGTCCTCGGCGGCGGGCCGATTCCACCGCCGCTGACCTGGCGACCTCCGACGCCGTTCCCGGCCAGGCCGGCCCACTGTCAGTCAGCCGGGGGAGGACGGCACCAGATCGGGCCGGTGGACCGCCGCTCGACACTTACCGCCGGCAAACACTCACCGCTATCGAGCACTCACCGCCACCCAACACTTACCGCCACCCAACACTCACCGCCATCCAGCACTTACCGCCATCCAGCACTCACCGCCATCGAGCACTCACCGCCACCCAACACTTACCGCCACCAAACACTTACCGCCATCCAGCACCCACCGCCACCCAACACTTGCCGCCATGCAGCACTCACCGCCACCCAACACTTACCGCCATCCAGCACTCACCGCCACCCAACACTTGCCGCCATCCAGCACTCACCGCCACCCAACACTTACCGCCATCCAGCACTCACCGCCACCCAACACTTGCCGCCATGCAGCACTCACCGCCACCCAACACTTACCGCCATCCAGCACTCACCGCCACCCAACACTTGCCGCCATCCAGCACTCACCGCCACCCAACACTTACCGCCATCCAGCACTCACCGCCACCCGGCACTCACCGCCACCCAACACTTACCGCCATCCAGCACTCACCGCCATCCGGCACTCATCGCCACCCGGCACTTACCGCCACCCAACATTCGCCGCCACCCAACACTTACCGCCACCCAACACTCACCGCCATCGAGCACTCACCGCCACCCAACACTTACCGCCATCCAGCACTCACCGCCATCGAGCACTCACCGCCACCTAACACTCACCGCCACCCGGCACTCATCGCCGGCCATCACTCACCGCCGTGCAGCACTCACCGCCACCCGGCACTCACCGCCCCCGAACACGCATCACCGCCCAGCACTCACCGCCTTGCAGCTGTAGGCGATCAGGCTGGCCGTCTTCTTGAACGTCTTGCGTAAGTAGTGCGCGAATCGCTCGTTCTCGTTCTCCTTGGAGCCCAGCTGCATGAACTCTCCCTGCACTAAATCCGCTAAAACCTGGAACGAGAGCAGACGGCCGAGCGTCACCCACGGCGCGCCGGCGTGCACGTGCGGCCGGCGTGCACGTTTCACAACGCCTGCTGCAGTGCATGCAAATGCACGCACCGGACAACGGGTTCATTCATGGAGGGCGCGGCGTCGGCCGGCCGGCCGCCGGCCGTCCTTGCAAAATATTCAGAATAAATGCCTTTCCAAACGCGCTTCTTGGCCGCCACGACAGACACGGTCGTAGTACTCGCGGCGTGCAGATGCGCTCTGAATGCGATCCTGCATTCGGCGCGGCCGCCTGCGACGAGCAACGGGCGTAGCGAGCGGGGCCTTTCGGAGGAGAGAGTGGGAGAGAGTGGGAGAGAGAGAGACAGAGACAGAGACAGAGACAGAGACAGAGACAGAGACAGAGACAGAGACAGAGACAGAGACAGAGACAGAGACAGAGACAGAGACAGAGACAGAGACAGAGACAGAGACAGAGACAGAGACAGAGACAGAGACAGAGACAGAGACAGAGACAGAGACAGAGACAGAGACAGAGACAGAGACAGAGACAGAGACAGAGACAGAGACAGAGACAGAGACAGAGACAGAGACAGAGACAGAGAGACAGAGACAGAGACAGAGACAGAGACAGAGACAGAGACAGAGACGGAGACGGAGAGAGAGGAGACGGAAGAGACGGAGACGGAGACGAGAGAGACGAGAGAGAGAGAGAGAGAGAGAGAGAGAGAGAGAGAGAGAGAGAGAGAGAGAGAGAGAGAGAGAGAGAGAGAGAGAGAGAGAGAGAGAGAGAGAGAGAGAGAGAGAGAGAGAGAGAGACGAGGTATGTACCTGCAGGACGATGAATGATCGGTGACGCAACACACAGCGCAGTAGGTCAGCCGTCCAGGGGCCGCAGTAGGTCAGCCGTCCAGGGGCCACACCAGGTGTGCAGCGGGGTCCGCGTCAGCTCAGCCAACCGGCCAACCAGCAGGGGGTCGGCTCCACGGCAAGGGTCAACTCCACAGCAGGGGTCAGCCCCATAGCAGGGGTCAGCCCCATAGCAGGGGTTAGCTCCTCAGCGGAGCCCTCAGCGGTGAATCCTGAGCCACGACTGAACCGTGGCATAGGACAGCTAGCGGTCAGCACGGCTGACCGACTGTAGGTCAGGACAACTGACCGACGGTAGGTCAGGACAGCTGACCGACGGTAGGTCAGGACAGCTGACCGACGGTAGGTCAGGACAGCTGACCGACTGTGGGTCAGGACAGCTGACCGACTGTGGGTCAGGACAGCTGACCGACTGTAGGTCAGGACAGATGACCGACTGTGGGTCAGGACAGCTGACCGACTGTGGGTAAGGACAGATGACCGACTGTGGGTCAGGACAGATGACCGACTGTAGGTCAGGACAGATGACCGACTGTGGATCAGGACAGCTGACCGACTGTGGGTAAGGACAGATGACCGACTGTGGGTCAGGACAGCTGACCGACTGTGGGTCAGGACAACTGACCGACGGTAGGTCAGGACAACTGACCGACGGTAGGTCAGGACAGCTGACCGACGGTAGGTCAGGACAGCTGACCGACGGTAGGTCAGGACAGCTGACCGACTGTGGGTAAGGACAGATGACCGACTGTGGGTCAGGACAGATGACCGACTGTGGGTCAGGACAGCTGACCGACTGTACGTCAGGACAACCGACGCCCGTGGTCGGGAGCATAACTGGTGGTCAGAAGTGGGACCGCCCGGTCAGTATACGCCACATTAGCTGGTGGCTATGCCAGGACAGCTGTCCTGTACAACTCAGGATAGCTGGCTGATAAACCTCAGCACAGCTGGCCGCGACGAATGGTCGATATAGCTAACGTAAGATGGGTTTAAACACTAGGGCAGCTCGCCGGTAAAGGTCAGGGAGGACTGCGTTACAGACTGGAACAAGTGGTTGATATAAGTAAAGACAACTGGTTGATATAGGTAAGGACAACTGGTTCATATAAGTACCAGACAACTGGTTGACATAAGTAACGACAACTGGCTGATATAAGTACCAGACAACTGCTTGACATAAGCAGAGACAACAGGACAGGATGAATGGCCGACGTAAAACAGGACAGATTGGCCTAAAGCTTGGACACCTGTGCTAAAAGCTGAGACATCTGTGCAAAGTTAGTCAGGAGAGCTGTTCGATATAGGCTAGAACAGCTGACGGATATAGCTCAGAACAGCTGACGGATCTAGGTCAGAACAGCTGACGGATCTAGGTCAGAACGGCTGACGGATATAGGTCAGAACAGCTGACGGATATAGATCAGGACGGCTGGTAAGCATAGGTCAGGATTGGGTCAGGATACTCTTTTTTCAATATAATCCAGGGCAGCGTGGATAGCGTGGGCAGCATGGGCAGCATGGGCAGCATGGGCAGCATGGGCAGCATGGGCAGCGTGGCGGCCGTCGCCGCGGGCCGGCCGGCGGCCGCTGGCCACCAGCGTAACGGACCTGCCGGCCGCGGACAGCAGCTGGACCCGTTACCGGCCACCAGACGTGGCGCGGCCCGTTAGGAGGCGCGCGTCGCGCCGGCTGGCACGGCTCGACCGGCCGCCGCCACGCCGCGCCGCCGGTGGCATGCTCGGCCGCCTGACACGCGCCACTGCCGGTGCCGATCCACTCCTGCCCACCTGACCGGCACCCAGTGCCCGCCATCTGGCCGGCTGCCGATCACAGCCTCCCGACTGGCCACTTCACTGCCGCCGATCACCTGACAGGCACTCGTGCCGTTGGCCGGCTGCCGACCCTCCCGACTGGCCCTTCACTGCCCCGTCACCGACCGGCCCCCACTGTGCCGATCCCTCACTGGCCACTTGGCACCCAGTGCCCGCCATCTGTCCGGCTGCCGATCACAGCCTCCCGACTGGCCACTTCACACTGCCGCCGAACACCTGACCGGCACCCAGTGCCCGCCATCTGGCCGGCTGCCGATCACAGCCTCCCGACTGGCCACTTCACACTGCCGCCGAACACCTGACCGGCACCCAGTGCCCGCCATCTGGCCGGCTGCCGATCACAGGCTCCCGACTGGCCACTTCACACTGCCGCCGAACACCTGACCGGCACCCAGAGCCCGCCATCTGGCCGGCTGCCGATCACAGGCTCCCGACTCGCCACTTCACACTGCCGCCGATCACCTGTCAGCCGTCCAGCTCTGTCCGGCTCGCATTGTCCACGTGCAGCACCACCTGGCGGCGGCCAGTAAGATACACAGGCCACCTCTATCTGAACACTCACGGCCCCATGCTACAACTGAGGTCAAACGCTGACCGGTGGACTTTGACCTTGTGCGGTGACGCTGGCATCGTGGCAGCCAGCCCGCCGGCAGCGACGAGAGCTAGTCTGGCAGTGGAGCAGTGGCCACACGGACCCGGCCGACAAGAGCCAGTCGGGCAGTGGAGCAGTGGCCACACGGACCCGGCCGACAAGAGCCAGTCGGGCGGTGGAGCAGTGGCCACACGGACCCGGCCGACAAGAGCCAGTCGGGCAGTGGAGCAGTGGCCACACGGACCCGGCCGACAAGAGCCAGTCGGGCGGTGGAGCAGTGGCCACACGGACCCAGCCGACAAGAGCCAGTCGGGCAGTGGAGCAGTGGCCACACGGACCCGGCCGACAAGAGCCAGTCGGGCGGTGGAGCAGTGGCCACACGGACCCGGCCGACAAGAGCCAGTCGGGCGGTGGAGCAGTGGCCACACGGACCCGGCCGACAAGAGCCAGTCGGGCAGTGGAGCAGTGGCCACAGGGACCCAGCCGACAAGAGCCAGTCGGGCAGTGGAGCAATGGCCACACGGACCCGGCCGACAAGAGCCAGTCGGGCAGTGGAGCAGTGGGCACAGGGACCCAGCCGACAAGAGCCAGTCGGGCAGTGGAGCAATGGCCACACGGACCCGGCCGACAAGAGCCAGTCGGGCGGTGCAGCAGTGGTCACACGGACCCGGCCGCCAGTCAGGCAGTCGAGCAGTGGCCACACGGACCCGGCCGACGCCGGCGCCGGAAGCCGGCCGGATGCGCTTCAGAACACTCATCTCGTGCCTGGCTGACCACAGCATCCAGTCACGTCCGACATGGGCGCCATCGACCACGCAGCGCCACCAGAGTCATGCACGCGAGCGGCGGCGCCGCATTGTGAGGCAAACGCCAACCACCTGTCGCCGATCAGTGTCGCAGTGAACTACTTACCGAGACGCATGTGTCGCACAATCGTGTAGCATTTGTCGCCGTTACACCGCGTTCTTCGCTGCCTGAACAGTGTGCATAATGTCGTGTAAGATGAACTCGCTTATTTTAAAAGCATTCTGGTGTAAATAATCATCACCACAAACGCCATGGCCACAATGGAAACAAGCACCAATAACGTGGGCGCAGGCAGTGGGAGGGCACATGACTTCCTTCTCGTGCGCCTCTGTTTTGAACGCTGTGGCTCACAGTTCTGCTAAGTGTGCGTATAAATCCGTTTGAAGCTAGTGCCAGCCGCATCTGTTCTTAGGCAGTGAGCAATCGGGGTTCGTGATTGGAGCGACTGAATGGCCTCAGTAGTTACTGCACCGCAAAAAGGTCAATACTATTCTCATCAGCTGTCAGCTACGACTGGGAACCATTGTAGGAGAAGGAGACGGGAGTGGGCTGGGGAGGAAGGCACCGAGAGGCAGGCTTAAATATTCCAACATTGCGTCAGCATTAAAATATTCCAGCATTGCGTCAGCATTCAACTATTCAAACATTGCGCGTACACATCGATGGCATGAAATGTCATGACCCATTGACATATTGATGAGCACAACTATTCGTAGGTCATGAAAGACTGAGTGTCCACCGTTCACAAGGTGGAATGTGGGGTGCCTCGGCCGCCAGTTGAACTACGTGTACGCGGGAGTACAACTAGGCATGGACGTGGCAACACGTCTGTCAAGACTGTTGATCAGCCCACGCTCAGCCCATACAAACGGCACCTTAAAAACACCCGCAATATGATATATCATTCATCTTGACGGACAGCACACAATGGTACGCTTCAATGATTGGTGCATGCAGTCGTTTTAAACTCCAATGCCAATTATCCAATTACCATCATGCAATTCAACAAATGTACCAAACCAGGCATGTAGTATATCGAAACGAATCGCTTTTTGTCACCAAAGTTCAAAACTTCACCATGCTAAGTTATACATACATACTACTATACATACTATACATACATACATATACATATATATATATATATATATATATATATATATATATATATATATATATGTCCTATTTTTTTTAGACCTGGCTTAGCGAGCAAATTAGCCCGGGGCATTCATATTCCCGCCCACTACACGGGGTGGGAACATTCACCAAAATGCAAATCTGAGCGAATGCGGTCGTGTCCAATCTCGAATGACTCAAGCTGAACTGAAAACTACTCTTTGTTAACTTATATGTTGTCGACTCTTTGAGCACACATATTGAATAAATAATTGCATCAAAATCAAACTCCATATGTATGCTGCTTCAAAAGTTGGTAACATGTAAGTTGATAAAGGGTAGTTTTGAGCTCAGCTTAACACGGGGAGTCATTTGAGATAGGACACGACCGCATTCGCTCATATTTGCATTTTGGTGAATGTTCCCACACCCTGTATTGGGTGGGAGTATGAATTCCCCAGCTAATTTGCTAACCAGGCCAGGTCTAAAAAATTAGGATGCATATAAGTTAGCAAGATGCAATTTTGAACTTTGCCGACAAAGGCGATTCGTTTCGATATACTGCATGCCTTGTTTGGTACATTTGTGGTATTGTATTGTGGCTTTGGTGTGTGCACGATTGCATGCACCAAGCATTGGAGCCTACCATTGTGTTCTGTCCATCAAGATGCACTATATATAATTGTTTTGCGTTTTGAAGGGCTCGCTTGTATGGGCCGAGCGTGGGCTGACCGTGGGCTGTCTCGACAGACGTACGTGGCAACGGATGCAGGCGCAATGCGGGACCAGACGCACCAGCGTGTGGCAACGGCACCCACAGCAGCCTGCGGCCTATGTCGGGGCGGCCATAAGCGGCCACACCACGACACCGGCCCACCAAATGAGGCCCGGGCCGAGGCGGCCGATGCGGCCGGGCCGGCGCCGGCGGCGCTGCGGCGACGTTTCTGGCGCGCCGCGCCAGGTCCGGTCGCCTGTGGCCGACGCGCGCGCGCCGGGGTGACGTCGGCACCAGCTCCAGCGTACGATGCACATCTCCGGCGGCGAAGCCCGTGTGCAGAGTCCACACCCCCGCCGCCAACCAAGCGGCCTTTCATTAGAGCCGACATCGCCTGGTAGAAAGGGCGGACCAGAACATTCGTGGCCAAAGTATTCCTGCTCCTGTTCCGTTCCCTCGTCTATCCGTTCAGTCCGATCGCTTGTGATCCGCTTGCGATCTTTCACGTCCTGTATGACCTTCACCCGTCAATCTTCACTTGCCTATCCCCCGGATCCGATCACCCGTCATCCGCCTGCGATCTTCTTCTACGTCCTGTACGACCTTCACCCATTAATGTTCACTTGTTTGCTCAGCGTGGCACATGAACGCAAAGGGACAAAAACCTGTGAAAGGTTTTAGTGGTGCCGGATCCGCGCCCAACACACCCCATCAATCACGCCACCGCCACTGACGGTGTCCCGCTGTCATTTGCAGCCAGTTCAACATCACATCTTGCAATATAACGTTTTGGCAGCATGATAAAACACATACTGTGACCGTAAAACAGCAAAACACAACTCCTGACTTACTGCGACTACCAGCGATGATTAGCATATTAATGAGCGCAAGAAGCCGACGGGGCAACTGACATCGTGCCACATCGTTGCTGGAACGCAGGTTCGGGCTTCTTTCGATGCCACAACTGGTAGCGCTTCCAGTAAGGTACCGTCGCTCTAGCGCGGCGCGGCTCCCATTGCCACACCACAAACGCTGATATGCACAATATTTATTCGGGTCGAAGCAGGCAGTTCATCCGGAAAATGGATCGTGCATGATAGCTGGCAGGTGTAACCCAACCATCTAGATGCAAGCCAATTGTGAGTAAAGTCGGAAATTAATAATGTGCAGAAAGTCGTGATAAAACAGGATGGGCTGAGAGGAATCATCATGAGCATCATGGGCTGAGAGGCGTGATTGAATAAAGGATAACTATCAAGAAAAACGAAGTCAAACAAGTTATGTGGCAATATCATCGTGATAGCTAGCAGGAACCAAAGCAAGTGAGCACATGAGCATGCGCACGCATCAACGGCCGACAGTTTGCAACTTTCCCATGCCGTTCCGGATCCCGTCTGAAAACATCCCGACAATAGCCGCCGTTTCGGTTGTACCAGTCCCCAGACTTCTGAACGCGACACTAGGAGCCCGAGGACCCTGGCTGGCAACTGCCCCCCCCTCCCGAGGTGCCTGGTGACTACCAACGTCAAGGCCCGCTGAGTGGCGCTGCGACCCCCCCCCCCATCTGCAGTCTGCTTATGCAGCAGCCGGCCAAGGTCTGACCGCACAACTGAATGAATTTCTAGCCGGTATTTTTACGAAGCTGCACCGTCCGTAAATTGTAATGTGATTTTATCCTTTATCTTTTACAATTTTATCTAACGTGATGGCAGGAATGTGATCAATTGACTAGGTATTTCGTAAGTTCCACAATGTGGCAGTGCCTTAATAAATGACTTTGACTTTGACTTTGACAGCTGGCGTAAGATCCCGCAAGCCGCGCCGACGGTGGCATCATCACTCGTAACATCACCGGCCCTGCCTACTGGCCAGATACCGGCCGACGGTGGCATCATCACTCGTAACATCACCGGCCCTGCCTACTGGCCAGATACCGGCCGACGGTGGCATCATCACTCGTAACATCACCGGCCCTGCCTGCTGGTCAGATACCGGCCGACGGTGGCATCATCACTCGTAACATCACCGGCCCTGCCTACTGGCCAGATACTGGCCGCGCGTCGGCTCTCAGTCCCCCCCCCTCTCTCTCTCTATCTCTCTCACTGTCTGTCTATCTGTCCGCTTCTATGTGTCTCCCTGTATCTGCCAGCATCTCCTCGCCTCCTCCTGTATCTGTGCATCTCTCTCCATCGCTGCCCGTCGCCCTCTGTCCTTGTCCCTCATGTGCGCCGGGCCGCCAAAACATGTTGTGCGGCAGCGGTGGGTAAAACCGCGCCGGCCCCGGGGGCAGGCCGGACGACAAAGCCGGGGACGAGGCCGGATGACACGGGGCCGGCGTGCATGGCCGGCGGGCGGACGGCCTGTTTACAGCGAGCCGGCCGAAACGGAACGCCAATGGACAAGTTTCAGGTCGGGACAGGCCGTATTTTTTTCTCAAGTTTCACTAGTGACTTTTAATTTTAAAGACGATGGTGGCATTTATTTATTTCTTAAAAATCCTTAAATTACTTAACTAATTTAAAGAACCACCTCAGAATGCCTCGCTTTGTGATCGGTCAAAATACAGGTGACGTCACATCTGTAGAGTTCAGCGATGCTTGACAACCGCCCATTATATCTTCAATTTGGGATGCTGTCAGTTTGAAATAATCGCGACAGTTTTAGCTTGAATCACATCCGATCGTCAGGGGCAAATTAATTGTAGAAAACGACGCTATTAGTCTTGTTTGTGCCGATGCCTCCCGACGGCCGACAAGATGAGGACGTTGTCGAGCGATTCTGCACGCCGAGACAGTCCGCTGATCTCTGCTAGTGGCCCCGCTTGCTGCGACGAACATTTATATGTATATGTACCACTGGTAGACAGGGGTACGAGTATTCTGATGGGCGTGGGCACGCCTAAGGATGAGGGGAGGGGAGACTGGAACCAGTGTACTTTCCTCAGAAGTGTAAATATTGACGTTTTCACATCAAGGTTTAGCTTGAAAACGGTGATTTTATCTTCCATTTTTGTGAAAACTCCCACAAAATAAAAGTAAACTATTTTTTTTACAAAGATAGGACTTGTTAGCCACAGTTCATCTTGTTGCAAACTTGTGGGAAATTCATCTTGTTGCAAACAGCCCTTGTTGGAAACAGTCCACAGCCCTCCATATTGGCATTAAGTGAAGATAATTAGCATTTTCTAGCTGACTGCAGCATGCGGAAGATGGCAAGACATTAGTCAAATTTGTGCTTTAAGGTAATTTTTGAATTCTTGGAATTCATTTTTCCAGCGCAATGTTCATGAATGTGATCAACATGATGAGCCTACTCGTTTTCTCTGCAAATGCATACTTTTCAGTTGGCTGGCAAAATAACACAAAATGTGGGCTTGGAGATGGGTGATATAGCGGAAAAATAATGCAAAAAAAGAAAAAGTGTAGCACAGCCTAAGCAGACATAACCTAACCTCCCATGGGAAAAAAAAGAATCGAAAAAGTGCAAAAAGTTCGAGCAATTTTTGCTCTAATAAACACTCGAAAAACCAAACCTAATGTAACATGGCCTAAACTTTCTGTAAGGAAAATTTTCGTGAAAAAATGTCCAGATAAAAAAAACTAACCAAACCTGACATAGCCAAACCTAACCATTTTGCTTCATGCAGGTAAAATGTATGCAAAATTTGTCTCGTGAATACCTTAAAGCACAACAATGCCAGACTGCCATTACATTTTGCAACAAACTGCAGAAACCTCAGAAGTAGTATACTTGTAATGCTTTTCTCAAGCTCTCAATATGCCTGACATTCCATGCACAAATTAAGCCAACAATCCTTGTCACCCATCTAGAATCCATAGCAGTTCCAGATAATGAATCTTCAATTTTCCATTTGATCGTCATCCATTTTCGCATTATCTCCATCAACATCATAAAACATGCCAGCAGTTGCAGAGGGCATCTTGCTCACTTTGCATCATCGGAATGCTACTTGAAGATGTTGGATGACATTGGCCTGCACCTGCTGATCACTGATCATGTTGCTCTACACCTACAGGTAGCTGATGTCTGCCTACACCGACTGATAATTGATTGCATGAACTGCTACACATGCACAATGTATATATCCCTGCAAATAAGCTAATTAAAATTCCACAACATGCCTGTCATTGCATGTAAAGAACAACCTGAAAACATGTGTACCTTGTCTAAAATCCATAGCATATAGCAAAATCATCCCTGTAATTTGTCATTTGATAGCAGTCCCTTTTTGCAATATCTCCATGGACATCATCAATATATTGCAGTAATTGGAGCAGGTATCTTACCTACTCTGTTCCATCACAATACTGCTTGAAGGTATGCTATGACATCTGCCGAACTACCACAATACACATGTGCATTTCAACTGCATCTTTTATGTATTTGCCCATATATTTTAACAATTATGTGATGTGAAATGTGCAATATTCACAAATTCAAATAAACTTAGCATGCTATTCATTGATCATTTATAAAGTACTTACCTTGGGATGCAATTCGCAGTTTACCCTACTATGGAATGCCAATAATGGAACTAGGTATAAACAGCTTCTGTTTTGCTGAGGGGAAGCCATGGTGTTTGTTCAGCTAAGCCACACATAATTTATGTCATTGTCTTTTCCATTATTTTACCCATTTTACCCATAAACATAGGTAGTACAAGCTTTTGCTGTTTGTACGCATCGCATTGCGCCGGATTTGAAACAAAAATGTTAGTTGCTGTATTACCAGCATAATAGATTACCTGCCCTTCCAAGCTTCAGATTTTCGTAAAAATTGGTAACATTTCAGTATCACAAGCCCTCGCCCTAGTATCCATGATGCGAGTCGGTTGAAAAACTTCGCATGGAACAATTCAACGTATGATTCCCTGTTTCAGGCTTGGCCGCTTCGAGACCCCCACATATGTGACGTAATTGCTACGAGAAGGTTTTTAAATCGATGGCAACCCCTAAGTTAAAGTATTAAATTATGCTTGAAATGCTTCTCCTGTGATAAAAATATTCCAGTTTTGTCTACGAAGTATTATTACGGTGTTTTACAACCAAAAACCCATCACGTGAAACTGGTCCATTGTAATCGCACAGGTGTGATGCTGCTCGTCGGCTCGCTTTGCACAGAGCGGGAGAAAACCGGGTCAGCGAGTGGTCGCGAGATGTGCGCCGGCGACCGGACCACGCGCAGAGGCGCCGCGGCCGCCACCGCCGGCGGCCGCGGCCCACACCCAGGCGGCGCGGCGGTGGCGAAACACACCGACCGCGCCGCGCCGCCGACACGCCGCGCCGCCGACACGCCGCCCGCCGTCCGAGCCGACGCGGACGCAGGCCGAGGCGGCGCCGCGCCGCCGACTCGACCGGTGCGACGTCACCGGCTGCCGGTGAGCGGCTCACGGCGTCACCGCTCGGTGGCGAACGGACGGCGGGACTCGTCAGGCCGACGGACGGCGGCGTCACCCTGATCGAAACGCCTGGTGGGTCGGTGGCGTCGCTGACGCAACGGGCGCCCGCCACTCACCTGAGATAGAACTAGTGTCACGTCGTCGTTTCTGATCCTCGCCAGCATGGTGGACGCCACCGACAGGATGTAGTCGCCAGCCATGATGGCCTGCGGGCAAGCACGGGTCACTGTCACACGGCAGTCGGCTGGCAGTGACCTCCCGCGGGGAGCCGGGGCTGTGTAGGTCCGCGTGAGTGGAACTGTGCCGGCAACAACTGCACAGTCGCCAGCCCGAGTGACGCAAGTCAGCAGTGCCAGAGCCGGACTGCACCAGCGCAGAACATTCACACACCACTTACCAGTTCAGACGGCGTGACGCACAGGAAGGAATAGCATGGCTTATCGGTGCTAAATAGCAAATACAGTTGTGCACCCCAGTCCAAACCAGCAACCAACCAATCGACATGAGTGGTTCCAATCGCCACTTGTTGGTCGGCAACATGCTAACTGCTCCGGCCTCGCTGACAACCAACCAACCATGGTAAACAACTGTCCTCCGGCCTCGCTGACAACCAACCAACCATGGTCACACACCAACTGTCCTCCGGCCTCACTTACAACCAACCAACCATGGTCACACACCAACTGTCCTCCGGCCTCACTGACAACCAACCAACCATGGTCACACACCAACTGTCCTCCGGCCTCACTTACAACCAACCAACCTGGTCACACTCACACACCAACCCTCCCCCCCCCTCTTACAACCAACCAACCATGGTCACACCCAACTGCCTCCGGCCTCGCTGACAACAAACCAACCGTGGTCACACACCAACTGTCCTCCGGCCTCACTGACAACCAACCAACCATTGTCACACACCAACTGTCCTCCGGCCTCACTGACAACCAACCAACCATGGTCACACACCAACTGTCCTCCGGCCTCACTTACAACCAACCAACCATGGTCACACACCAACTGTCCTCCGGCCTCGCTGACAACAAACCAACCGTGGTCACACACCAACTGTCCTCCGGCCTCACTGACAACCAACCAACCATGGTCACACACCAACTGTCCTCCGGCCTCACTTACAACCAACCAACCGTGGTCACACACCAACTATCCTCCGGCCCCGCTGACAACCAACCAACCGTGGTCACACTCACACACCAACTATCCTCCGGCCCCGCTGACAACCACATCAGTTTGGCGCCGACGATCGTGTTATGTGAACCGCGTGCGAACTGATTGATTAATGATTGCTGAGAAATGCATCACATTTAGCGGTGGGATAGTGGCGATTGAACCACATTGGCAGGCTGCGTTTCCGCAATTAATAGCCTCGAGTCTGAATGGAACAGGCGGCATATGGACAAGGACAACGGAATAGGCGGCATATTGACTAGGTAGACTTGGCATGTGAAACAAAGTTCTGTTTTGCTATGTTAAGGAACCGTATTGTAACATGAGCAACACGACCCGCTTTCGAGTGCGATGACAAAACCTATTCGTTGGTGACAAAACAGAGCCGATTGACCCGGCGAAGAATGACACGTATTTAACGAGCTCCCGCTCACCGACACAGCCGGCGTTTTCGGTTCCTTCGCAGCATTGGATTCATTCAGCTAGTGATGCATTTTATATACTCCCTTCTGAGGATCCAGTAATATCGCGTTACGGAATTCAGGAGCCAATCGATTCAACAGCATTCGCAGGCATGCATGGACAAACGATTCAATCACGTTCGGCACTTTGCAGTGAGCCAACGAGGCTCGTCGTCTGCTTCGTGTTCGCAGTCTTGCCCGGCCGTTTGGAAAGTCCGAAACTACTTTAGCCACAGACTGCACCCTGACCCCGCGATATACCACTCCGGCATGCCAACTGATCACGTCGAAAGCGACAGCACAATGTGTACGACTGGCGATGGCATCGCGACGGGATCGTGATGCCACTACCGCAGGCACCGTCCTACTGGACGACCTCGCATGCTGGGCCTTGGCCGGTGCGAATCAATGCGGTCAGAGGCTGGCGACACTGCGCCGACTGCAGAGTGTCGCAGCACCCAGACACAAAGGTCGGCTACTGCGCCGGCGACAGTGTATACATTAGAAGCGCGACCCTGTTCTCAGGGCACTCTGATGAGCCAAATAATGACGTTTGCATTACGTTGTCGTCAACACAAACACGGATTGCTCACTGGGTTTCGGCCATGTGTATTCGCCACGAAGCCGAAGCCCATGCGGCCCTCACGGCCCGCGCAGCCTTACTTTCGGCAGTCGCTAAGCACCGTCCTGAAATGGCATGGCACGCAGAAGCTACGCAGTTCACACGCGTTGACGTTTTCATGGCCGCGAAGCGACCTTAATTCCATGGCCACAATCAACGTTCAGTCATTCGTTTCGCGCATCAATCTTCCCCGGCCCTCGCGTCTCTCCCTTGGATCGGGTGCTTAAATTTCCTGCCCGAACAAAAGTGCGCGGTTTCGTCCGTGACCTCTCCAGACCCAGCCTTCCATTCCAGGGTTTTTGCGCGTGTGATTGAGCGATCATGCTTTGCACGATCCGACCCCACCTCAGGCAGACGAGATGGCGAGGTCGCCGCAGAGGATGGAGACGATCTGGTGCTGACGATCCCAAGGCCACAAGAGTCAACACGCTCGCCCACAAAATATCCTAGATCCTACTTCATATCGGTGTCATTGCGATCCGTTCTACATGTGGAACCTCAGGCATGGGCACATATCGGATCTCTTTTGAAGGGTTCGAGCTACTCCAATGCTCGGTCGAAGCGCTCCGGTGGCAGATCCGGTGGCATGCGCCATATGGGTCAGCCCTGCAACTCACTTGAAATGATAGGGCCCAGCCCGTGCAATGCACTTTAAATTACAGGGCCCAGCCCGTGCAATGTACTTTAAATGATAGGGCCCAGCCCGTGCAATGCACTTTAAATTACAGGGCCCAGCCCGTGCAATGCACTTTAAATTACAGGGCCCAGTCCGTGCAATGCACTTTAAATGATAGGGCCCAGCCCGTGCAATGCACTTGCAATTCACCAGCTACAGCATTGTTGGGTCCTCCCAATAATCTATATCTGTAAAGCTCCACCCCGGCGCTTCGGTGTATGTGGGAACCAATATGAATTTCATATCGCCAAACTACCGCACCATGACACAAGCGGGCGTCAACAGCAACTGACAGTCAGAAAAGTCGGCCTTTGTATTCCCGATGAACGACCGTATAGCATCCATAGATAATAATATAGCGTGTCTAGTGGTGTGCGGAAATATTGTTCGGGAGCGTCAAGGTTGCCCATAGTGGTACGTTAAACTCGTTACGATAGCTATGGTCGTCAAGGGCGCATTATGGGTTAAGAAATTACACCTCTGCAGCACAATTGTCTTCGGCTAGAAACGAACGTTTCCGGTGCAAGTGAAACTTTAGGATGCGCTCCATCACACTGTAGGCGAACTAAGAATTGATGCTAAGACATCATGGAGTCAATTTGGTTTAATCAGTTTCACTTTATGCCCATTAGCACTTTTGATATCGCTTGTTTATCCGGACCTACACAAACTGGAACTGATCTAAACTGTTTTAATTGAACAGCATCGCGTAGCCCAGGTACGGCAAGGATTTAAATTTCATATTTCCTCATGATACTTTAGCATTATCCTGCAGGTGATCAGTTCGCCCGGCAATTGCCGCGCCGCTTCGGGACCTGCGAGTGCTCAGTTCGCCCGGTAACTGCCGTCGCCGCTTCGGGACCTGCGAGTGCTCAGTTCGCCCGGTAACTGCCGTCGCCGCTTCGGGACCTGCGAGTGCTCAGTTCGCCCGGTAACTGCCGTCCCGCTTCGGGACCTGCGAGTGTTCAGTTCGCCCGGCGACTGCCGTCGCCGCTTACAACCTCTGTGCACACACCTGCGGAATTTCGTCACATAAAGTGCATGCACGGCCGGTTAACTTGATGATGACAGGTGAATGCGACGAGACCAACAATGGGATTAGGCCCTCTCCGGTGCCGCCAGTGCACATCATGATGCATATCTACGATTTGACAAGGCAACATTGCACAATTGGCAATACATCATGGACCACAACGACTATCTTGGTCAGGGAACTGCACCGCCTTGTTCTGGTTTCGTTTACAATCAGTCGTATGCGCTTCATGTCTCTTATCTGATGCTTCAGACAAACAGGTCTTTTGGCTGCAGTACATAGCTTGCACGATGGGCTTGCATGAGTGAACTCTGTTAGTACCCGTTTACTTTCCATTTCAAACACCCGCCTGCACCTATCTCTTTTCAGCTACAGGTCGCGGATGGCTGTGAGTTTCATGTGCTCTTCGATACATAAGAAGCACTGGCAATGCGTGGATGAGTTCAAATGCATAATTATACCATCTAAGCAATACTATCTCGAGGTTCACGCTTCGCGACTTGTCTGCTTTCTCCATTGCTTAGCACGCTGCATGACCTCTGCAGTCGATGCGCCCCTACCCCCCACCCCCAATAACCATTGCTTCGCACACCTTGCGTCTATGTTTCACTAGTTTCTGATATAATGACGATGACCCACGAGCAAAGCAGAAATATCAGTGAAACACCGTGGCATATTTAGGTGCACAGAAAATGGTTGTGTCGCACAGCCAGGACTGGTGATTGTCCACTGGTCACGGGCGAAGAAGAAGAACCTTGGGTTCGTTTACGACGCGTTCAACGGCTGGGTCATATAGCGTCGCCAACCTCTCACGCCGATTGGTCGCGGGTGGACTCGGTAAATGCCGTCGGCAGTGAGATTCGAACCCACTGGCCACGGGCGGCTGTGTCGCACAGCCAGGTCTGGACGGCGCGCGACGGCCGACGTGTGTCGGTGAGATACGGGACCTCGCCGATCAACATTGTTGTGTGGTGATATTGTGTTATGATGAGATACGGGACCTCGCCGATCAACATTGTCGTGTGGTGATATTATGTGATGAGATACGGGACCTCGCCGATCAACTGTCGTGTGGTGATATTGTGTTATGATGAGATACGGGACCTCGCCGATCAACATTGTCGTGTGGTGATATTGTGTTATGATGAGATACGGGACCTCGCCGATCAACACTGTCGTGTGGTGATATTGTGTTATGATGAGATACGGGACCTCGTCGATCAACATTGTCGTGTGGTGATATTATGTGATGATGAGATACGGGACAACGCCGATCAACATTGTCGTATGGTGATATTGTGTGATTATGAGATACGGGACCGCGCCGATCAATACTGTCGTGCGGTGATATTGTGTTATGATGAGATACGGGACCTCGCCGATCAACATTGTCGTATGGTGATATTATGTGCTGATGAGATACGGGACCTCGCCGATCAACACTGTCGTATGGTGATATTGTGTGATTATGAGATACGGGACCTCGTCGATCAACACTGTCGTGTGGTGATATTGTGTGATGAGATACGGGACCTCGCCGATCAACACTGTCGTATGGTGATATTGTGTGATTATGAGATACGGGACCTCGCCGATCAACACTGTCGTATGGTGATATTGTGTGATGAGATACGGGACCTCGCCGATCAACATTGTCGTGTGGTGATATTATGTGATGAGATACGGGACCTCGCCGATCAACATTGTCGTGTGGTGATATTGTGTTATGAGATACGGGACCTCGCCGATCAACATTGTCGTGTGGTGATATTGTGTTATGATGAGATACGGGACCTCGCCGATCAACATTGTCGTGTGGTGATATTATGTGATGAGATACGGGACCTCGCCGATCAACATTGTCGTGTGGTGATATTGTGTTATGATGAGATACGGGACCTCGCCGATCAACACTGTCGTGTGGTGATATTGTGTTATGATGAGATACGGGACCTCGCCGATCAACATTGTCGTGTGGTGATATTGTGTTATGATGAGATACGGGACCTCGCCGATCAACATTGTCGTGTGGTGATATTGTGTTATGATGAGATACGGGACCACGCCGATCAACATTGTTGTGTGGTGATATTGTGTTATGATGAGATACGGGACCTCGCCGATCAACATTGTCGTGTGGTGATATTATGTGATGATGAGATACGGGACAACGCCGATCAACATTGTCGTGTGGTGATATTATGTGATGATGAGATACGGGACCTCGCCGATCAACACTGTCGTATGGTGATATTGTGTTATGATGAGATACGGGACAACGCCGATCAACATTGTCGTGTGGTGATATTATGTGATGATGAGATACGGGACCTCGCCGATCAACACTGTCGTATGGTGATATTGTGTTATGATGAGATACGGGACCTCGCCGATCAACACTGTCGTATGGTGATATTGTGTTATGATGAGATACGGGACCTCGCCGATCAACACTGTCGTATGGTGATATTGTGTTATGATGAGATACGGGACCTCGCCGATCAACACTGTCGTGTGGTGATATTGTGTTATGATGAGATACGAGACCTCGCCGATCAACATTGTCGTGTGGTGATATTGTGTTATGATGAGATACGGGACCTCGCCAATCAACACTGTCGCATGGTGATATTGTGCTATGATGAGATACGGGACCTCGCCGATCAACACTGTCGTGTGGTGATATTGTGTTATGATGAGATACGGGACCTCGCCGATCAACATTGTCGTGTGGTGATATTGTGTTATGATGAGATACGGGACCTCGCCGATCAACATTGTCGTGTGGTGATATTATGTGATGATGAGATACGGGACAACGCCGATCAACATTGTCGTATGGTGATATTGTGCTATGATGAGATACGGGACCTCGCCGATCAACACTGTCGTGTGGTGATATTGTGTTATGATGAGATACGGGACCTCGCCGATCAACATTGTCGTGTGGTGATATTATGTGATGATGAGATACGGGACAACGCCGATCAACATTGTCGTATGGTGATATTGTGCTATGATGAGATACGGGACCTCGCCGATCAACACTGTCGTGTGGTGATATTGTGTTATGATGAGATACGGGACCTCGCCGATCAACATTGTCGTGTGGTGATATTGTGTTATGATGAGATACGGGACCTCGCCGATCAACACTGTCGTATGATGATATTGTGTGATGAGATACGGGACCTCGCCGATCAACACTGTCGTGTGGTGATATTGTGTGATGAGATACGGGACCTCGCCGATCAACACTGTCGTGTGGTGATATTGTGTGATGAGATACGGGACCTCGCCGATCAACACTGTCGTGTGGTGATATTGTGTGATGAGATACGGGACCTCGCCGATCAACATTGTCGTGTGATGATATTATGCGATAATGGGATACGGGACCTCGCCGATCACTAGCGTCGTGTGGTGATATTGTGTGATGATGAGATCCCCGACACGGTCCCGCAGCCGCGCTTCTGACATTCATCTGCAGTTCTCATGCCGGCCCCTCGTTACTGCCGTGCCCGATTTTCCTCGCAGTTGAGCCGTCATTGCATACCCAGCAGGAGACAGACACACACCCGAACTGTTTCCGGCGAGTCACATGGTTTTGTCATATGATGGGCCACGATCGGAAGTGATTCAGACAATTGGCGACATGGCGCGTCGATTCACCAGCCGGGCGACACATCCGTTCCGATGACGTGCATGACTTGGACAGTCTGCATGGAAACAGCTCAGGCGGCTGGCAACGGCTGGCGGAGCGGGTGGCAGCGGCTGGCGGAGCGGGTGGCAGCGGCTGGCGGAGCGGCTGGCGGAGCGGCTGGCGGAGCGGCTGGCGGAGCGGCTGGCGGAGCGGCTGGCGGAGCGGGTGCCAGACTACCGACTTGGCGGGAGGACACAGCGCGGACGCGGCGACGGCAGGATAAAAAGACGTGACGGGACATGTCAGGATAGGGCATGACAGGACAATGCAGGTCGTCAGTAGACAGGACAGAACAGGACAGCGCAAGTCAGATGCATGGGACAAACAGGAAGGGACAGGACAGGTCAGATAGATGGGACAGACAGGACCGGAAAAGACAGATAGATGGGACAGACATGCCAGGACAGGACAGTGGACAGGTCAGATATACGGCACAGGTCAGGACAGGTCGGATATGCGGGATAGGCAGGACAGTTCAGGTCAGGGGACAGGAGAGATAGACGGGACAAGACAGGCCGGGTATATGGGACAGACAGGAAAGGCTAGGTCAGGAGACAGTTCAGATAGACAGGACAGGACAGATATGACAGATGGGACAGAACATACGAGCAGGAGAAGGACCAGGGCAGGACAGGCGGGCCGGGCCGGAGTGGACTGAGGTGGACGGCAGGGTCGAACAGGACGGGCCACGGACGTGCGCTGTGTGACATGCGACGTATGGTGTGCGGTTGGTTGGTTATTCGTTTTACGACACGTCGACCGTTGAGTCATGTAGCGTCGCCAATCTCTCACGCCGATTGGTCGCGGGCGAAGAGTAGCGACAGGTGAGACTCGAACCCACAACCGTTCGATTGTGAGACGAGCATCTTACCCCTAGACCATTCGTCCCCTACGTATGGTGTGTGACGTGTGGTGTGTGACGTGCAGTGTGGTATGTGACGTGTAGTGTGGTGTGACGTGAGTGTGGTGTGTGACGTGGGTGTGTGACGTGTGGTGTGTGACGTGTGGTGCGTGACGTGGGCGTGTGTGACGTGTGGTGTGTAACGTGTGGTGTGTGACGTGTGGTGTGTGACGTGTGGTGTGTGACGTGTGGTGTGTGGTGTGTGACGTGTGGTGTGTGACGTGTGGTGTGTGACGTGGGCGTGTGACGTGTGGTGTGTGACGTGTGGTGTGTGACGTGCGGTGTGTGACGTGTGGTGTGTGACGTGCGCATGTGACGTGTGACGTATGGCAAAGACGTATAACGTAAGGCATGTGATATCCTACACTCTGGCATGCGGCATGCGACGTGTGATATGCCGCACGTGATGAGTATCGTGAGACATGTGCTGTATGATCTGGCGTGTGGCATGTGCCGCGTGCCGTGCGACACGACAGGTGACGTGCGACACGACAGGTGACGTGCGACACGACAGGTGACGTGCGACACGACAGGTGACGTGCGACACTCTGGCCGACAGAGGTGGCCACACCCGACCACCTCCCATACACCGTTACGGCCCAGGGATGGCGGCGGCCAGGGATCAATGACTCCTACCAGGCATCCCAACGGTCGGGCAGTTTGCCGCCGGCGCATGGTGATCGCCACACCACACTCAGCTTCCCACAGCCTACCGACTATGACGCATATAGCTCGCACATTCCATAGCCTACACCCAACAGCCGTACTGAGGTCCACGGCTTTCCGCCTACAGCCGGTCTTGCAGTCGACGCTGGTCAGGAGTTCGGAACTCTAGCCAACAGCTTACAGGTGTTCTGCGGCCGACATATCCCACGGTCTATATGGGGCATGTGTCCTGCAGCTGACATAGCCCACGGCATATATGGGGCTACAGGTGTCCTGCAGTTGACATAGCCCACGGCCTATATGGGGCTACAGATGTCCTGCAGTTGACATAGCCCACGGTCTATATGGGGCTACAGGTGTCCTGCAACTGACATAGTCCACGGTCTATATGGGGCTACAGATGTCCTGCAGTTGACATAGCCCACGGTCTATATGGGGCTGCAGATGTCCTGCAGCTGACATAGCCCACGGCCTATATGGGGCTACAGATGTCCTGCAGTTGACATAGCCCACGGTCTATATGGGGCTCATAGCTTGCAGCTGACATAGTCCACGGTCTACATGGGGTTCATAGCCTGCAGCCTGGCAATGAGTCCCGACTGACGACCCACTGGGCTGCCGGCCTACAGATTAGAGGGATACCCTCTGCCGGCCTACAGCTTAGAGGGATGCCCTCTGCCGGCCTACAGCTTAGAGGGATGCCTTCTGCCGGCCTACAGCTTAGAGGGATGCCATCTGCCGGCCTACAGCTTAGAGGGATGCCCTCTGCCGGCCTACAGCTTAGAGGGATACCCTCTGCCGGCCTACAGCTTAGAGGGATGCCCTCTGCCGGCCTACAGCTTAGAGGGATGCCCTCTGCCGGCCTACAGCTTAGAGGGATGCCCTCTGCCGGCCTACAGCTTAGAGGATGCCCTCTGCCTACGACTGCTTAGAGGGATGCCCTCTGCCGGCCTACAGCTTAGAGGGATGCCCTCTGCCTACGGCTGATTTACGACATGCGGTCCATATGAGATCAACAACCTACAGTCCAAAGGACACCCCACTCACATACAGTCCATATGGGATCAACAACCTAGGGTCCAGAGGAGACCCACTCACATACAGTCCACATGGGATCAACAACCTACAGTCCAGAGGACACCCCACTCACATACAGTCCATATTTGATCAACAACCTACAGCCCAGAGGAGACCCCACTCTGTCTCAGCAAACGTGCTGTTCTCGGGGGTGGTGGGCCACCCCGGTCTACACCTGTGGTACGCCACGCCCCGCCTCGCCCCCACTTCGTGCCCACATCTAAACACAGGCGCCTCGGGGCTAACTTAGCTACTCGGGTTCAGTGCGCATCGGTCACACCCAATCATTTCGTGGCCATGCAGGGCTCACCGAGACGGCCCCCAGGGCCGCTGAGGTCATCCTCGTGGCCACTGAGCAAGCCGTGCGGCCACTGACACCCCTCAGCGGCCACTGGGGCGGCACCGTGTCGCCGAGGCGATCCAGCGGAACGCGGTCGGGCGCACAGAGTCCGACCGACCGCCGGACACGCGTGAATAACTGTGCCGTCTTGCGGTGCGGGCGAGACGGGTGGCTATGCTCGCCCGCCTCGCCACAGACGGGCGGCGCGCTGTCGCCAGGCGGCAGGCCGGCCGCCGCGACAGCCGCAGAGCGACGAGTGCGGCGCGCGCACGTTTCGAAACCGGCGCACGGCCGTGGCCGGCGCGTCCGACAGCTGTCGCGGGGTAACGGAGCGGCGGCCGTCGGGTGTGGGCGCGAAGCCATCGCCTCGCCTCACCCGACACTCACGGCCGCGGCGGCGGAACCGGAGACGGAGACGGAGGAGACGTGCACAGATATGGAGACGGAGGAGACGCACATAGATGGAGATGGGGACGGAGGAGACAGGTACAGAGATGGAGATGGGGACGGAGGAGACAGGTACAGAGATGGAGATGGGGACGGAGGAGACAGGTACAGAGATGGAGATGGGGACGGAGGAGACGGGCCTGCGCCCGTCCCGATGGAGATGGGGATGGAGGAGACGTCACAGAGATGGAGATGGGGACGGATGAAACAGGGACAGAAGTGGCGTGGCTCTCACTGAGCTTTTTCAGTTCCGGCTCATGACTGGAATTGGAACCTAACAAGCCACGTGAGCGAAATATATGAATTGCATTGTAGTTTATCAGCTATGCATTCTGTTGAATTATTTTGAGCGCAAGTTGGCATCGGATATACCTCAACAGAACTACTCATTTCAGTACCGCAAAACCTCACTAATTGAAGCTTGGCACAATGTGCTGCCCTCTGCCTGTCGCTGTCACAATGTGTTGCCCTCCGCCTGTCGCTGTCACAATGTGCTGCCATTCGTCTGTCGCTGTCACAATGTGCTGCCCTCCGCCTGTCGCTGTCACAATGTGCTGCCACTAACCATGTCCAAATCCCACCTGTTTCCGTGGTATTCAACAGCCCAGACGGACCACTCTGAGCTAGATCGAGTGTGCATATAGTGGACGCCGTACTGGATGGAAGAAGGGATGAGGTGCATGCCCCGCTCTGCCTGGAGGGAGCACGTGTACCTCCTATTGCTAATTGTACCCGCACAAGGTTGAGCTCAAAACAATTTAGAGTGCCCGTCCTCCTCCCCCTTCGAAGAACGCAAACGAGCTCTTCTAACACCGTGATTCAACCTCAACATGGCTTAAACGCACACGACGTGCTCGCCTAGCCGTGTTCGCACGACGCTCCTCTCTCTCTCTCCGCTCTAAAAGTCATTCATTGGGCGCACGGCCATGATCGAGCCTCGGACACGTGAGGCGGGGAACCACTCAGAGCCGGCCAACACCGTACGCGGAACAGCCGACGGGCGGCCTGGCGTTAGTCAGCTTCCATCAGGGGACAGACGGCACGCGGCGTGCCGTGAGCGCCGCCCTGACTGGGGCAATGGGAGCGACTGGCGACAATTCGCCGCCACCGGACGGCCGCCGGCGGCACCGCTCACCGGACACTCCAAGCGTGCACGAATACACCGCCCATAGTATTCGGCGACAAACAGGTTCCGCAGCCAGTGTTGAACCCGCCCGTGCACCCCGTGCACCGGCGTGCCGACGGGGTGCGCCCAGGCGTGAGCCCAAGCAACGCTTTGGCTATAATCCAACGATTTATTCCATCAGTGCGTGTCGAAGTGTGATTTTCTGCGTGGCGGGCGGGAATACCCACGGTATGGACAGCTTCGAAAATGCATGAAATACAACCCAAAAGGGTATTTTGGCAAGCTACACCAGACACAGATGGCAGCCCTCCGCGGCTCCAGTGCTAAGTCCGCGTCCGCCTTCGTTAGATGGAGTATAATTATAGGGTAATCGTCGCTTGTCTCCCGCCAGGCGCCCTGATTACGAGTACAAGTCAACATGTTCATAGTACGATACGCATCGGAACTTCTCGCACGTTCGGATTCCCGGTGCTAGTAGAGCGAGGAAGTTCTCGTAACGGAATTTCATCTCAGGAGTCTTAATCTCTCGTTGTACGAGATGCACTTACAAGAGATCAGTATCTCCCAATTAATATGGAATGTACGATCAAAAGCTTCCGTTCAGATTCTGGACATTGTTGCTGCAGAGGGCAGCAAAATTCGACTAATGCTACCATTGGCTTCCCAGTCGCAAAGGTGGTCCAGACAGCCGTTCTCTTCCCTTCAACCGGCTGAACTTCCAGCGGGTACTGTCTCCAGTGCGCCTGTGTCGTCCCAAGCTGGCGGACAGCTGCGATGTGATCGGATACCCCAGCAACGGCGCGACTTTCGGCAGTTCACTCTGACCGGGCACCGTCGGCTCCAATACAACAGAGACTACGACACACTGGACGGGGTGGGGGGCGTGACATCAGCAGGAAAAATGCATGTCCGGGCGTTCACCAGCCCCACTTCCACTGCTCCGACATAGCGGCCGTTCCCGCGCGCCCCCTGGCGTTGGACGCCGTCCGGACACTGAAGTCGGTGGTGCGCCTGCAAACCACCGCCTCTCGGCAGGGGCGTGGTCGACATGCCCATGCACATTGTCCCCGTTCACATCGCGGGATCAGGCACGATCAGGCACGATCAGGCACGAGTGGCACTGTTCACTGTGTTTCGTCGCGGCGAGCCAGCGTCCACTGCAACGTCAGGCGGCGTTCGGTACGGCACGACGATGGCCGCAGTCGATACTGATTGAATGGCGCGGCGACGGCCAGGCCATTTTGTGTTCATTATGCAAAGTATGTGTTTAAAAATCGCTGGTTTAAAAATCGCACCGAGTTCAGCCGGGCTCCGGCTATTCTAGCGCACTGAACTCAGTCGAGACGTGTCACCACGCGGAACTAATCTCAGGGAATGTAATCTACACAAATCGGCTCATGAATAAAACAATCATCGACCAATCGCCGAGACCCACGTAGCCTAGTTCCCATCGGTCGAGCCGAACCGTCACCGCCGGCCGTGCCCTTCCGGCACCGGCAGCCGCGGTTGGCAGCGGCGCCCGCACGGCGTTCGCCGACGCAGCCGCCAGCCGCCAGTCGACACCGACGGCGGCGGCGGAAGCGGAGAAACGCGGCCCGCTCTGGGCGGCCGTCCGACCGTTTCCCCTATGAGAACGTGTGTGGACCGGTGGGAATGCGAGCGGCGGCGGCGTCGGCGGCGGCGGCGGCGGCGTCGGCGGCGGCGGCGGCGGCGGCGCTGTCCGGCCGGCTCTGAATTCCCTCACGCAGCCATTACGGAGAGGCGGCGGCCACCGGCGCGTTGGCCAATCTCCGTGTCAAGTTTGGCCGCGCTGCTGAGCCAACAGTGTGGCCGGCGGGCCCGCTGGCGGACGGCGGATGCACATTCACCCAGTGTCCGCTCCGCCCTGCCGACCCGGCCGACGCCGTCGAAAACGGCCCGACCCGGTGGCCAGACCAGGTGGCTCACTGGCCCCATTCTCGGCCGGCCGGCGGCGTGTGTAACGGCGACGTCAGCGCAGGACCGATGAAAAATGGTCGACGTTCGGCAGTCGCGCAGACGGACGGCTGGCTGACAATAGCCACCGGCAGAGACCGCTCTCGAGGACACCGACGACGCTATCAGAGATTGCTCTATAGGACGCTGACGACGACATTATAGGCTGCTCCGGGGACACTGACGACACAATCAGAGACTGCTCCGGGAACAATGACGACACCATCAAAGACTGCCATGGAGAACACTGATAACGCCATCAGAGACTACTCTGGAGAACACTGACGACGCCATTAGAGGCTGCTCCGGGGACACTGACGACACCATCAGAGACTGCTCTGGAGAACACTGACGGCACCATCAGAGACCGCTCTGGAGGACACTGACAACGCCATCAGCGACTGCTCTGGAGAACACCGACGATATCATCAGATACTGCTCTGTAAACACTGACGACACCATCAGACTGTTCTGGAGAACACTGACGACACCATTAATGCTGCTCTGGAGAGCACTGACGACACCATCAGATACTGCTCTAGAGAGTGCTGACGACGCCATTAGAGACTGCGTTCGAGGACACCGATGACGCCATTAGATGCTGCCCCGGGAGACATTGACGACAACATCAGAGGTGTCGCCGGGTAAGCAGCTGAGACCAGCGTCGCGTTTGTGTCGCACCGCTCTCGGAGGTATGGGTGCCCCTCCGAATGACCGGTAAACCGTCGGGTCTGTGGGGGGGCACACCAGGCGACCTCGCGGCCGCACCCGGTGTCGGCACACATTCCACGTGTCGAAATACCCCCGAAGTCGGTCAGAGTCCGGTTCAGGTCCGCAGGACCTCACCTGCAGCCCCGGCACATGACCTCCGGTATAAGACCCTGCTGTCATACTGAAGCATCGCTTCCGAAGTCGGCCACGAAGGTGGGATGCGGCTGACGGTGCTGGAGAGCAGGCCCGTGGTCAGCTGCAGGAGCGACAACGTAGCCGACGCACGGACCTCGCTGGGACATCGCCCAACTCCTGAACATCAGCCGGCCGGCCAACGGTTCTCTGCTGCCACCAGCGGCTGCAGGCACGCTCATACGGCCACGGCCGCCGGTGGGCTGTGAGGGGCGTCCACCGGCGGTCGCCTGTTGTCGGTCGTCGGTCATCTGTCGTCGGTCATCTGTCGTCTGTCGTCGGTCGTCTGCCGTCGGTCATCTTCCGTCTGTCGTCGGTTATCGGTCATCGGTCGTCGGTCATCGGTCGTCGGTCATCGGTCGTCGGTCATCGGTCGTCTGTCGTCTATCGTATGTCGTCGGTCGTCGTTCGTCGTTCGTCTGCCGTCGGTTATCGTTCGTCTGTCGTCTATCGTCGGTCGTCTGTCATCGGTCGTCGGCAGGCGCGCCGACACCATCCGCACCGGAACGACAGCATCCGGTCGACCTCTCGGGCGGCGGAGAAAATGAATACCTCCGCTGGGCGGTGCGGCGGTGTTGTAACAGCGCACGCCGTCCGGCCGGCCGCCGCATGAGTATGCTGCGCGTGCGCGGCGCTGCCCCCTGGCCGCGGCCGCGCGGCGCGTCGCACTTTCTACGGCGCGCGGCGCGTCGGGCCAGATGTGGCGCTCGCCACTTTCACTTTTCCCGGATGCTGGCGCGCCGGCCGGCTGTCGTCGACGGCAGCACCGCTGACGCCACTTTCGAGCGCGCCGCGTCCGCCGGCCGTCGACGGTCGCGGCGCGACGCCAGCCGGCGTGACGCAACCGCCGGTGCCGAACGGGCCGCGCCTTTTTGCGCCGCTGCACGCCGCAGGCGCGTCTGAGGCGCCTTGTCGGGGCAGGGGAAGGGGAGGGGTGGACGTGCCTGATTGGGGCGTGCAGTGTTGGCCGACAAATTGCACGGCGGAGACAGACGTATTGGGCGCTGGGGTGTAGCGCGACGGTCTCAGCGTGCAGGACATGTGACCAGCCTGAAGGGCCGTCACCAGCTCTGAGCTAGCTCCAGCAGAGTCGCGATACACACCGAAGACAGTGCGTTCGGTGTTTGCCTGCGAGCGATCGCAAACACCCAGACTACACCCCCCCCCCCGCCCGCCCACCACCCAACGTCATCAAAAGGTGCGATCCCGCGCGACTCCGAAGCCGGGCCGTCGTGCCGCTATCCGGACCAGCGATCCAGCGGATGGCATCCTGGAGAGGACATAGTTGCCCCTGTCCCACTTCCAGCTGGTGCCGGCGGCGGCAACCGTTCCACTTCGGACCGCATCTCTCGAGCTGTGACGTCGGCCGCCTGGACCTCGGCCCGGCCGACCCCGACAGTGACCGTCGGCAGACTTGTGCGGTCGCAGCTGCCTCGACAGGGGGCCGCATCGGTTCCCGGCTGCATATAGCTTGATGCCCTTTCACCCGCGTAGGGTATTGATATTTGAGACGCCTCATCGAAATTGTTTCAGACCTTTTTGTGTCGTCAAAATCAACACCGGATGCCGGGATGAGAAGCGCGACTGTAGTCACGCACAAGACAGTCCGAGCCAGTCCTGATTTACAATCCAGCAGTGGAAGTCAATTTTCATGTAAACTTGCAGAACTACCGTGCAATGATTAGCTCAGGATCCCCTCCAGCATTATTCAGGCGGGAACCCGTTTGCAGGAAGCAACAACACCCATTGCCGGGACCTCCGAAACAGTGTTGAAACGAGTCTTCAACTGAGACGTCGGCTGGATAAGAAGGCGCTCTGGAAGTGGCCGTTAGCTGAACAGCGGCGAATTGTGTCGCACATAACGTGGATGCCAGCAGCAGGATCCGGTGTGAAATGGTTCGAGGCTGGAGAAAGGCGGCTGGGCGGAGACAGCCACCACAAAATGGCCCGTTCAATTTGAACGCGGTCAATCCATCCACGTCAAGGTGACCGCACCAGCAGTGAATCACGGCCCGCTGTCATTCGGTTAGTCACCGAACGTTCCCATAGTTCCGATACATCTCTCGATCCGTTGCGTCAACGGCGAACAGAAAGTGATACTGGCTGGCCGTCCGCCCAACAAGCAGAGCAGACTGGATACGGCCCGGCGCCGAGAGACTGCATCGCAGCACAGCAGCCGATCGCGAGACTGCAGACCCTCACAGGAACATATCCCAACACTGTGGCGGAACACCCAGTCTCCTCCAACTGTGCTGCACTGGTCATGCGCCAGTTTTGGGGTGTAGCTAAGTGCTCCACACCCATGTTCACATAATAGGGCATTCGATGAGGAGAACGGACGCATCTCATCGCATAACGACCATCTAATCGCATTTAGTCGCCTCTGCTAAATGTGACTTCGTTCTTGCCGGTGGCACCACAATTAAACTATCTCACCGATGGTAGACGCATTTATAAGATATATCTTGCATATAGCATGCACTCATATTGCAGTATGGTGAAACACTATAAAACTATTGGTACACAAGAGAAGAACACCCAAGTGCTTAAACCCCAGTGTGCCGAGTATTCGCCATCCCGCTTTTGTGTATGGCCGTAAGTGATAACCACTCAATATTTAACACCTAGAAAACACCTGAAAAGGACAGGCATGTCCTGCTTTGACAACATATAATAGATTAGTGCCTGAGGTGAAGCTTTCCAGTATTATCCAAGCCCTGCGGGTTGTGTTTTGGTAATGGTACTTGACAGGTGAAGCCTTTAGAATATAGCACCACACAGTGACTGCTAACTTCCAAAGTCAAGGCTACGCTCGGATAATACGAGTAAGCTGGAGCCCGGACCAGTCACACCGGCCGCCCTCAGCAGGGGTGGCCACAGGGGTGGCCACAGCTCGAGCCCGGACCAGTCACACCGGCCGCCCTCAGCAGGGGTGGCCACAGTTCGAGCCCGGACCAGTCACACCGGCCGCCCTCAGCAGGGGTGGCCACAGCTCCAGCCTGGACCAGTCACACCGGCCGCCCTCAGCAGGGGTGGCCACAGCTCCAGCCTGGACCAGTCACACCGGCCGCCCTCAGCAGGGGTGGCCACAGCTCGAACCCGGACCAGTCACATCGGCCGCCCTCAGCAGGGGTGGCCACAGTTCGAGCCCGGACCAGTCACACCGGCCGCCCTCAGCAGGGGTGGCCACAGCTGGAGCCCGGACCAGTCACACCGGCCGCCCTCAGCAGGGGTGGCCACAGCTCGAACCCGGACCAGTCACACCGGCCGCCCTCAGCAGGGGTGGCCACAGCTCGAGCCTGGACCAGTCACACCGGCCGCCCTCAGCAGGGGTGGCCACAGCTCGAACCCGGACCAGTCACACCGGCCGCCCTCAGCAGGGGTGGCCACAGCTCGAGCCCGGACCAGTCACACCGGCCGCCCTCAGCAGGGGTGGCCACAGCTGGAGCCCGGACCAGTCACACCGGCCGCCCTCAGCAGGGGTGGCCACAGCTCGAGCCCGGACCAGTCACACCGGCCGCCCTCAGCAGGGGTGGCCACAGCTCCAGCCTGGACCAGTCACACCGGCCGCCCTCAGCAGGGGTGGCCACAGGGGTGGCCACAGCTCGAGCCCGGACCAGTCACACCGGCCGCCCTCAGCAGGGGTGGCCACAGCTCGAACCCGGACCAGTCACACCGGCCGCCCTCAGCAGGGGTGGCCGCAGGGGTGGCCACAGCTCGAGCCCGGACCAGTCACACCGGCCGCCCTCAGCAGGGGTGGCCACAGCTCCAGCCTGGACCAGTCACACCGGCCGCCCTCAGCAGGGGTGGCCACAGCTCCAGCCTGGACCAGTCACACCGGCCGCCCTCAGCAGGGGTGGCCACAGCTCGAGCCCGGACCAGTCACACCGGCCGCCCTCAGCAGGGGTGGCCACAGCTCCAGCCTGGACCAGTCACACCGGCCGCCCTCAGCAGGGGTGGCCACAGCTCGAGCCCGGACCAGTCACACCGGCCGCCCTCAGCAGGGGTGGCCACAGCTCGAGCCCGGACCAGTCACACCGGCCGCCCTCGGTGCGGGGGTGGCCACAGCTCGTCCGTGTGAGGCAGCGCCGCGCGCACGGGCGTGCCTTGCGCTGGCCGGGAGCCGGGACACGGACGGTGCCGGACGGGGAAAGGGTCTCGACACGGTATCAGCAAATCTCGGATACGCGCAAACAGAGCTGGGACATTCATCCCACCGCTGACGGAGGTCATCGTCCCGCCGCCCCACCAGCCCTGTTTGTGTTTCTGACGTGGACTGGCACTGCTTCGCCCCGCCCCGATACCGCGCTCCATCACTCGCCGCGTCGACAGCGGCGACTATGGAGACATGCTGTATGGAGTATTTGCACGTTCCTCCCCCGCCGAGCCCTGGCAAGGGGAGGTTCAAGTCGCTGCGCGCGCTCGTGCTTGGCGCAGGCTGACAGGGTAGCCTGGAAACTAGCCCAATGAAATCGAGACTCGGCAGCAGCGGACGATTAGATGGTCGGTTCAGGGTCTCCGCATTGTCTTACATAGATCCTTACATCGTAAAGCAATCGTAACGATTATTCCTTTTTCGCGCGAGCATTCACGCTCACGGAACCATGGCGCTCATCGTTCATGTCCTCAGCACTTCTTAACACTTACGCACACAGGTACCCACCCGATTCTGTCTTCAGCAATTCTTAGCACTCACGCACACCGGCACTCACCTGCTTCTGTCCCCAACACTTCTTAGCACTCACGCACACAGGTACTCACCCGCTTCTGTCCCCAGTACTTGTTGACGCTCGCCTTGCCGCGGCGTGTGTCCGACGCGTCGATAACGTCGTCGTGCACCAGCGACGCCGTGTGGATCATCTCGGTTATCATGGCCACCTGACGCTGCGACGGCAGCAGGAACCTGCGGCACAGTCGGAGGGGTCAGGGGCGGCACAGTCTGGCGGGTCAGAGGCGGTTCAAGAGCGGCACAATCGGCGGATCAGGGGCGGCACAGTCGGCGGGTCAGGAGCGGCACAGTCGGCGGATCAGGAGCGGCACAGTCGGCGGGTCAGGGGCGGCACAGTCGGCGGGTTAGGGGCGGCACAGTCGGCGGGTCGGAGGCGGGTCAAGAGCGGCACAATCGGTGTGTCAGGGGCGGCACAGTCGGCGGGTCAGGAGCGGCAGTCGGCGGGTCAGGAGCGGCACAGTCGGCGGGTCAGGAGTGGCACAGTCGGCGGGTCAGGGGCGGTACAGTCGGCGGATCAGGGGCGGCACAGTCGGCAGGTCAGGGGCGGCACAGTCGGTGGATCAGGGGTGGCACAGTCGGCGGGTCAGGAGCGGCACAGTCGGCGGGTCAGGGGCGGTACAGTCGGCGGAATAGGGGCGGCACAGTCGGCGGATCAGGGGCAGCACAGTCGGCGGGTCAGAGGCGGGTAAGGGGCGGGTCAGGGGCGGCACAGTGGTCGTGTCATGGGCAACGCGAGCGACGCGGTAGATGACGGCGCGGTGACGCAAGCTCGACAGGGTGAAATCTGGTAAAGTGTCTGTCGGACGGATGTGTGGGCGCGGTCGGAGATTGTGGCCGCTCGACGGCGATCGGCCCCAATCAGGCCGGCTCACTGACGCATCGCGTGCCAAATCAGGCCGGCTCACTGACGCATCGCGTGCCAAATCAGGCCGGCTCACTGACGCATCGCGTGCCAAATCAGGCCAGCTCACTGACGCATCGCGTGCCAAATCAGGCCAGCTCACTGACGCATCGTGTGCCCAATCAGGCCGGCGCACGGGCAGCCGGTGCGCGTCTGGTGTGATGGAGTGGCGCTGGCGGTCTCGCCGCTCTGCTGCCATTAGTGGGCCATGCCGTCTGCCGGCTGGTGTCCGGGCCGGCGGAGATGCGCTGGCCGCCTGCTTACCCACATACGTCCGGCCCGCTGCCAGTCACAGCATCAGCACCAGCACGAGCACGATGGAAATATAGAGAGAGAGAGTGATGCAGAGAGTGATGGAGAGGAGAGAAGAATAGAGAGGAGAGGAGAGGAGAGGAGAGGAGAGGAGAGGAGAGCAGAGGAGAGGAGAGCAGAGGAGAGCAGAGGAGAGGAGAGCAGAGGAGAGCAGAGGAGAGGAGAGCAGAGGAGAGGAGAGGAGAGGAGAGCAGAGCAGAGCAGAGCAGAACAGAACAGAGCAGAGCAGAGCAGAGGAGAGGAGAGGAGAGGAGAGGAGAGGAGAGGAGAGGAGAGGAGAGGAGAGGAGAGGAGAGGAGAGGAGAGGAGAGGAGAGGAGAGGAGAGGGAGGAGGAGAGGAGAGGAGAGGAGAGGAGAGGAGAGGAGAGGAGAGGAGAGGGGAGAGGGGAGAGGGGAAAAGCTGAGAGGAGAGGAGGAGGAGGAGAGGAGAAGCGGAGAGAGAGAAGATGGAAGAGAGAGGAGAGAGGAAGAGAGAGAGAGAGGAGAGAGGAAGAGAGAGAGAGAGGAGAGAGGAAGAGAGAGAGGAGAGAGCGAGCCAGGCCGCCGCCGCCAGCGCCGGCAGTCGTCGCGAGCCGCTTTCCAAAGCGGCCGGCCTGGACGTGGGCGCGCCTCGTTGCGCAACGGCGACGAGCAGCGCAAGCCGCTCATGAATAGCCACGGGCGAGTGGCCGGCGCAGTGTCGCCGCCACCGCCGCCGCCGCCGCCGCCGCCGCCGCCGCCGCCGCCGCCGCCGCCGCCGCCGCCGCCGCCGCCGCCGCCGCCGCCGCCGCCGCCGCCGCCGCCGCCGCCGCCGCCGCCGCCGCCGCCGCCGCCGCCGCCGCCGCCGCCGCCGCCGCCGCCGCCGCCGCCGCCGCCGCCGCCGCCGCCGCCGCCGCCGCCGCCGCCGCCGCCGCCGCCGCCGCCGCCGCCGCCGCCGCCGCCGCCGCCGCCGCCGCCGCCGCCGCCGCCGCCGCCGCCGCCGCCGCCGCCGCCGCCGCCGCCGCCGCCGCCGCCGCCGCCGCCGCCGCCGCCGCCGCCGCCGCCGCCGCCGCCGCCGCCGCCGCCGCCGCCGCCGCCGCCGTGGTCGTCGCTGACCGCCGACCGGCCTTGACCGAGTGCAGCGGCGACAGAGGCGGCCGCGCCGGCAGTGTGGCCGTCCCGCCGCAACGCGGCCGGCCGGCGCACTTTTGTTCCTCATTACGCCAGTGCGCGCTTCCGGTGGCCGGTAAAAAGCGTGGCCGGCGGCCGAAGGCGGTCGCCGCCGTGAATGGGCGGTGCGCACGTGCCGATCGTGGCCACCGTACGGTGGGCCATTGTTATCGGCCGAGTGGGTGGCGATGAGAGGCGGCGAGGCGTCCAGTGGCGCCACACCAACATCTCCCCATCGGGCAGGTGGCAGAGGCACCTGAAGAGACGACCGGGCCAACCGACCACGAAACCTTGGAGAACACACGCTGGTAGGTCTGGCAGAACACACGCTGACCGAGCTGGCAGGGGAGACGCTGATCAAGCCGGCAGGCCTAGCAGAACACAGTGTCCAAGCTGGCAGGGGAGACGCTGATCAAGCCGGCAGGCCTAGCAGAACACAGTGTCCAAGCTGACAGGGGAGACGCTGATCAAGCCGGCAGGCCTAGCAGAACACACGCTGACCGAGCTGGCAGGGGAGACGCTGATCAAGCCGGCAGGCCGAGCAGAACACAGTGTCCGAGCTGGTAGGGGAGACGCTGATCAAGCCGGCAGGCCTAGCAGAACACACGCTGACCGAGCTGGCAGGCCCCAAGCTGGCAGGGGAGACGCTGATCAAGCCGGCAGAACGCATGCTCACCGGTTCGGACACAGCATGCCGCCTATTCACGGCAAACCACACGACAGCTGGCTGGACACGGCGCAAGATAAACGACACACCGTCGGCTCCGGGACACCACTCGCTCTCCACCTGCATCGTTCATATATCGGCTGGCCTGAAACAATCCGTACCTGGTTGACTGTAAGGACTGAATACATCTTTGCTGCTGCCTGCATACTCCTTCGATTACCGGCCGAGCAAACGTGTCAAAATGGGAGACACCACTGAGACCACTACCAAAGACCTGCACCGCATACACTACATTACGTCATCATAAAACACGAGTGCAAACCGCGTATGGTCTCGATGCATCTCTTCATCGTACAAGTCTTCGATAACACCACTGCAATATCACACACATAATTACTCTAGGTGGAATTCTCTACCCGCTTCATAGGCGAACTCCATGGGAATTCCATCCCCTTGAACTTCGTTCGGCCACCCAATAATTTGGGATTTTAACATGATATCCTTTGAGGAAGTACGTCTCAAGTACGTCTCATGACTTTTGGGTGACCTACTTTAGCATTAGCAGGTTCTCACGAATATATCAATCAAAGCTTCGCTCTTTAACATGGCCTGGATAATACTGCATATTTGGATGGAGAATACTACGGGGCAGGTGTGGCCCATGCCCCGCCAACTTTGCCCGCCATCCACCACTCATGACTGCTATCAGAAACCAAATACACAATGGCTGTGTCCCGATTTTTTTTTGTAGAGTGGATGGGAAGGGGGATGTAAAAAGCCAACTGATGTTAAACAAGCGGAAATGTATATGGATAATGCCGATTGATGAGTTACTTACTTTGCATGACCTTTGTTGATTATTTGATGATGGTGATGCTGTCAGTAGTGTACCTGCTGCCTTTACCAGTGGCCAGTGCTGCTGTCAGTAGTGTATCTGCTGCCTTTACCAGTCGGCAGTGCTACTGTCAGTTGTGTATCTGCTGCCTTTACCAGTCGGCAGTGCTACTGTCAGTAGTGTATTTGCTGCCTTTACCAGTCGGCAGTGCTACTGTCAGTAGTGTATCTCCTACCTTTACCAGTCGGCAGTGCTACTGTCAGTTGTGTATCTGCTGCCTTTACCAGTCGGCAGTGCTACTGTCAGTAGTGTATCTGCTGCCTTTACCAGTGGCCAGTGCTACTGTCAGTAGTGTATCTCCTACCTTTACCAGTCGGCAGTGCTACTGTCAGTAGTGTATCTGCTGCCTTTACCAGTGGCCAGTGCTACTGTCAGTAGTGTATCTCCTACCTTTACCAGTCGGCAGTGCTACTGTCAGTAGTGCATCTGCTACCTTTACCAGTCGGCAGTGCTACTGTCAGTAGTGTATCTGCTGCCTTTACCAGTCGGCAGTGCTACTGTCAGTTGTGTATCTGCTGCCTTTACCAGTCGGCAGTGCTACTGTCAGTAGTGTATTTGCTGCCTTTACCAGTCGGCAGTGCTACTGTCAGTAGTGTATCTCCTACCTTTACCAGTCGGCAGTGCTACTGTCAGTTGTGTATCTGCTGCCTTTACCAGTCGGCAGTGCTACTGTCAGTAGTGTATCTGCTGCCTTTACCAGTGGCCAGTGCTACTGTCAGTAGTGTATCTCCTACCTTTACCAGTCGGCAGTGCTACTGTCAGTAGTGTATCTGCTGCCTTTACCAGTGGCCAGTGCTACTGTCAGTAGTGTATCTCCTACCTTTACCAGTCGGCAGTGCTACTGTCAGTAGTGTATCTGCTACCTTTACCAGTCGGCAGTGCTACTGTCAGTAGTGTATCTGCTACCTTTACCAGTCGGCAGTGCTGTTGCCAGAAGCCATAAGCGCTTTTTAAGACGCAAATAGCACTCATAGTCTGTACCAAAAAGCAAAAGTGGCACTTGATGATGCCAAAAAGAAAAAGTGATGTCAAAAACAATTGGCATTAAGTGTGGATCTCCACACAAATTTCACAACTTCAGGGCAATGCACAATGATAATATGATAATGCGGAGTAAGAGGCACGCCAGGCAGGAGTTCCGACATTGCTGTCCCAAACGACCGCAACAGCAGCCCGGGCTTCATCCCCAACCACAGCTGCTGCCTCAGTGAGAGCTCCACCCCCAGCCACTGCCTCAGTGAGAGCAAATCCACAGCCGCTGCCTCCGTGAGAGCTGCATCCCCAGCCGCTGTCTCAGTGAGAGCTCCACCCACAGCCGCTGCCTCAGTGAGTGCTCCACCCACAGCCGCTTCCTCAGTGAGAGCTCCATCCACAGCCGCTTCCTCAGTGAGAGCTCCATCCACAGCCGCTGCCTCAATGAGTGCTTTACCCACAGCCGCTTCCTCAGTGAGAGCTCCATCCACAGCCGCTGCCTCAGTGAGAGCTCCACCCACAGCCGCTGCCTCAGTGAGAGCTTCACCCACAGCCGCTTCCTCAGTGAGAGCTCCACCCACAGCCGCTGCCTCAGTGAGAGCTCCACCCACAGCCGCTGCCTCAGTGAGAGCTCCACCCACAGCCGCTGCCTCAGTGAATGCTCCACCCACAGCCGCTTCCTCAGTGAGAGCTCCACCCACAGCCGCTGCCTCAGTGAGAGCTCCACCCACAGCCGCTTCCTCAGTGAGAGCTCCACCCACAGCCGCTGCCTCAGTGAGAGCTCCACCCACAGCCGCTTCCTCAGTGAGAGCTGCAGCCCCAGCCGCTGCCTCAGTGAGAGCTCCACCCACAGCCGCTGCCTCAGTGAATGCTCCACCCACAGCCGCTTCCTCAGTGAGTGCTCCACCCACAGCCGCTTCCTCAGTGAGAGCTCCACCCACAGCCGCTGCCTCAGTGAGAGCTCCACCCACAGCCGCTGCCTCAGTGAGAGCTGCAGCCCCAGCGGCTGCCTCAGTGAGAGCTCCACCCACAGCCGCTTCCTCAGTGAGAGCTCCACCCACAGCCGCTTCCTCAGTGAGAGCTCCACCCACAGCCGCTTCCTCAGTGAGAGCTCCACCCACAGCCGCTACCTCAGTGAATGCTCCACCCACAGCCGCTTCTTCAGTGAGAGCTCCACCCACAGCCGCTGCCTCAGTGAGAGCTGCAGCCCCAGCCGCTGCCTCAGTGAATGCTCCACCCACAGCCGCTTCCTCAGTGAGAGCTGCAGCCCCAGCGGCTGCCTCAGTGAGAGCTGCAGCCCCAGCGGCTGCCTCAGTGAGAGCTGCAGCCCCAGCCGCTGCCTCAGTGAGAGCTCCATCCACAGCCGCTGCCTCAGTGAGAGCTGCAGCCCCAGCGGCTGCCTGCACCCGCAGCCGTGGCGCGAGCGCAGCTCGGCTGGGTGTGACGCTTCAGATTGCGGCTGCGGTGGTGGTGGTGGTGCCGTGGAGCCGTGTCGACACAGACGCAGACGCCCGTCGCCACAGCCATCACCACCGGCGGCGCTGCCGGCGCTGCCACCGCGCCACAGCCGCCGCCGCTCACAGTCGGCTAGCAAGTAGAGCGTGACACCAGGCTCCGGTTGCGGCCCACAGCCGGTCAGCAGCTGCTGCTGCTGCTGCTGCTGCTATTGCTGATGCTGATGATGCTCTCTGTGCTCTTTCACCGGAAGAGGGACACGCGAGAACAGGCACGCGCTGACCGGACACGCCACCTGAGGGTGCGCGCGGCACGGGGTCGGTGCGCTCGCATCGCATCATTTGGCACCGACTCGGTGTTCGGTGAACGGTCGACGAAATGTGAGTGCAGCCAACAGATCCGGCATGACTTTCGCTGTCTAATTGAGCAAGCTGCGGTGGAGCTGAAGCTATGGCTCAACGTCAGGCGCGACAGGAGCGGCGTTGCCCAACACGCCCGGACAACACACACATTTGGAAACGGCCCGCTTTTTGTGGCCGACACATTTCCACGCACCTCAGAGCAGTGTTGGAAATATGGTCCTTTTTGGAACTTTTGTCATCCAAAGAATTATACACTCCCAAAAATCCACTCCTTACATTACATGGTATATCGTGAAGAGCCTTGCTTAAACAGCAATCTCAACCAGCTGTCACAATCCAATAGTATTATTGGATTGTGATGAAGCAGAGGATGCAGAATGTTCCAAGGGCCTATAACATATAGTAATAAATGGCTGATAATGAAAAACCCTTCTAGTTTTGGTGCTCTTCATCTCGTCTAGCCATGTTATGTCCTTGCCACAGCAACTTGGCAACATCATTGAGAATAATGCACATTTGTTATTTCAGGTGACCATGAAAGCTGCAGCAACATTCCAAGAGGATGCAGAAGTCGAACAGAAAATTAGATGCAAGCAAGACTAGACAAGTGCCAGCTTGCTAGCATGTGCAACAGATGACAACAGATGCTCAAGGATCACTCTGCAATCTGCATACAACATTAATACCAATGTATTTGTTCCATGAAATGGTGCAGGTGGTATGTAATTGTCTGAAACATGTGAATTAATAAACAGCGATGCCTTCATGTGTACATTATTTTGATTTGTGAAAATGCTGGACCCAATAGTGTTCGGAAGAATGCAAGGCTAGACAAAACTAGAGAACCCTACACAGCTTGCAAATCCCAAAAGCAATCACATCCCCAAAATATTTGTGGACATATGTTATGATTTGTCGTGGCATAGGAATGTTCAGGAAGCTGCAGGGACAAACAAACAAAATAATGGAGTTGATTGGGGTATGAGGTGGGGTGCACTTCACAATTTCCTGAAACATTTTGTTAGAGCACAACAATGCTTGTGAGTTACTGTATGGGTGCACTGAAGGGGACCAATCCCGTATTCCTGAAAATATACTGTCTTACAAAAATGAAAGCTTGATTTCCAAAACAAAACAAAACAAGCTGAAAGGTTCTTCCATCCAAATCCAACACATTAAGAACACACTTATGAAAATACTATTTCTAGGTCATGGATGTTCATTTATGAAAATTATTTGGGATGGGGAAATACATGAAAGGCAATCAGGGTGAAATAGATTGGGGGCACACACCATAGGGTCCCATGTTAAAAATTGTCATTTGAGAAGCAAAGCAAACATTGAGGGTCCACTTGCCCCCCAGTATATAAAACAACCCTGTCCTAGGCTGTGCCACTGCATGCATGGGCACCAACAGAGGAATACAAATGTGTACCACTGCAAAATATAAGGAATCACAATTTTCCTATGGCTACCCATACTTCTCAACATTAAGCTGGTTGTGCATACATCATTCTAGCTAGGTAGCTATATTCCTGCTTTGATACTGAAGCTTACACCAACAAGAATCATTACATTTCAAGAAACCTCAATTGGGCCTCAGTTCCTACGTCGGCCGATACTACACGAGATCAACTAGTAGTCTCACTACCTGGTCCTTGAATTATCCGACTATATCCAAGTAGGTCGTTCCTACCAAGGTTGGCGATGCCTACAACAAGCCCCTTTCGTCTCTTTCAATCCAGTGGGCAACTCGGTGCATACAGTACAAATTCCTCGCCAAGTGAAAGAAACCTCTATTCTCGGCTCGCCTAATGAAGGGAAACCACCATTCCCAGACTGGTCAGACCCGAACGGCGCTTCTTGGATTCGATGGATTCGCGGCTCTCCAGCTGCCACTCCGGTCGGAGCTTTTTAAACTACGGCCAAGAAAGGCTATAAATAATGCATTTATTTTTGTTTCCTTGAAGATTAAGATGTTCTACATAACTTGACATGAACAAAACTGATCGTTTTGCATCCTGGACCAGTCCAGAGCAATAGAACAAAAAAGATATCCGATGTAATTTACGCAAGAAAATGACCTAAATGGTACCAAAACGTTCTTCAAACCTGGTTACATTTTACAGTCAAATGGACCACCATATAACCAGAAATTTCAGTGTTCTTCCATTTCATGACCTACATTGTTTCAGTACACCACAAACTGGTGGCAATAATAGTGTTTATGCCACTGCGACAACTAATTTCTCCCACTCCGGGAAAATGAAAATTTAGCCGTCATGTTCTTATACACTGCAAAATGAGGGGTGGTTATGAGCCGCTTACTGGGCTTTCGTAAACTCCGGCTGACCGTACGGAGGCTGCTGATTGGCTTAGTGGTTTGAACTCAGCCAATGTGATGACATCTTTGTTGCCAAAGGTAAAAGAGCAGCTTGTCTCGATTGCATTGTTTTTGTGACAATGTAACACAAGTAGCTGCCAGCCCTGATGAAGGCTAAGGCCAACCCAAGGCCTATCGAGTCAGCCAAGGTAACGGTCAAGGTACCGAAGCCGGGGAGGAAGCCATTGTTATTTTTCTGTTTTCGTTCTCCTCAGGTGTGCATCTGGAGAAAAGAGTAGGTGCTGTGGGAATAGTAACTGGTAGGTGCTGCTTTATTATCTTCTGGTGACTCCTATTTTCTGGCAAGCCCCTTGTAGGAATTGTTTTTTTCTGCCGATGCTATTGCGGCGAATATGGTTAATTGCTATTAATGCTGTCTTTCGATGGGTAACAGTTGGAGCATGCTAATCACAGGTGTAAATTTGTACACTTTTGTTGTTGCCAATGCGACATAATGATTTCCAAATTTAACATAATGCCTATGGTGGTACATAGAATGAATGGATTCAAATTTCATATTGGAAACATTTTGTGTCAGTCTTGATACATTGTTCTTTTTAACTCCAACCATGCCATGGGCATTCTTCATCAGCACAGGGTTCAGGACCAATCATTTTCCATAAGGGATATTGAGGTTTTGTGGTTCCTGTTGTGAAAGGCATAATTCTTGTTCATCGTCACTTTGTTTCTAGTTGTAAATTTGCAGTTTAGGGTAATTTTGGGTTATTGAAATTCCTTTTTCCAATGCCATGTTTATAAATGTGGTTTACATGGTGTGACCACTCACCTCCATTGTAAATACATACTTTCCAGTTGGCAGGCAAAACAACACCAATAAATGGGCTTTGAGTTGGGTAATATAGTGCAAAAATTAATTTGCAAAAGGAAAAAATGTGGCATAATCTACCCTAAGCTAGCCTAACCTTCAATGCAAAAGAACAATTCTCTTGAAAGAGGGAACAATTTCAACCAGTATTTTTCTTAAAAAATGCAAATTAAGGAACATAACCTGACATAACCTAACCTTGCCTGGTTCATTGTTGAAAAACAATTTCTTGAAATAAAAAAAGCATTGGATATGAAAACTTGTCCAACTTAAGAGTAGAGCGCAACTTATCATAACATAACCAAGCCTAAACCATTTGTTTGCTTCATGGAGGTAAACTGTGTAAGAAATGTCTTTGGATACCCTAAGCTTGAATACCATATTTCATCATAGTAATATACATACATACCTGAAATGAAATATATATTCAAACTTGCATGGAAAATCAATTGATGAAATGCATTACTTCTTGCCAATGACAGTATATTCAACACTTTTCCAGCACCACAACACAGAGGACTGCTATGTGAAGTTTGTATTCTCAGTGAATACTATTTTTATGTGATCCAGCATCAGGAGGCATACTTAGGCTGTGTGGGATGAAACACCTGTAACCATGCTTCTTGAATGGAAAAACAAGACTTTGTTTCTTTGTCTCAGTATTTTGTATTCACCCCATGGTTACCAGATATTATGCACTCCGTAATTGCATGAACTCAAGGATTATACACTCCGAATCCAAGAACGAGAAGTGAAAATCCAACACTGCCTCAGAGGGACGGCGCGACCTTGACAGGCGCGGCGATCGCCCGCCACCAGCCGGGTGACGCGCGAACTCAGTCGGAACACGGTCCACACCGGGACGTGCCGTGTCGCGAACGCGCGCCACCGCTGTCACGCCGGCGATGCGCGTCGCATTCGGCGCGGTCAGCAAGTTGCGACAATGTGGCCGTCGGTGACGCCTGCCCCGACAGCACGCGCCATCGTCGGTGTCGCCGCCGAGGGGCTGCGGAGCGGCACCCCGTAGCCGCCGTCAGCTAGGTGCGCGTGACGTGCGGCGTGCGGGGTGCGCGCGGCGACACTCACCTCCTGTGGGGATGAGCGTGTGAGTTGATGGCCCGGGCCGTCAGGCAGGTGATCATGGGCCGCACCGCCTTGCCCTGGCCGTCGAAGTAATAGCTCGCTATGTCCTTCAGCAACTGGTTGTCGGTCGTGGACAATTCCTGCAAATGACGACGTCACGTTGGCTAGAGCAAGCAGGCAATGCATGGCAACGAGCGCGAAGGTAGGCATCGGTCAACTTGAAATCGCACCAAATGACAGCCAATAAAACAATTAGACAATATATATATATATATATATATATATATATATATATATATATATATATATATATATATATATATATATATATATATATATCATTCACAGCCGAAGACCGCACCAATCCTGTGAGAAGCTCGTCCGGTGTCACGCCCGGGTCAACATGTCCCATCAGGAATACAGATGCATGTCCCATGTCCCATCAGGAATAATATAATGATAATGGAATAATGATAGGGCATTACCATCGTCCAAAATCTGCCGTATTCAGTTCGCTGCTAATAGACTACAGGAAACAGGGAGAAGTCGGCAACGGATAAGAATGAAGCAGCTCTCCACAGCAAAGTTTGGTCAAACACATTAATTTACCGTCGAAACCGCGAGCTCGGTGAAAAAGAAAGCAAATTCGACGGCACATGTCCAGTGAGTTGACAATGATTCCGGCTCAGTATTGGAGCTCCACTGGCTCTTGGCACGTTCACCGTCCTGGGGTGGTGATACCGGCTCGGCACCGGAGCTCCACCGGAACTTGGCACGTCCACCGTCCCGGGGCGGTGATACCAGTCCAGTATTGGAGCACCATTGGAGCTTGGCACGTCCACCGTCCCGGGATGGTGTGCTTCCCAGAGTAGCGATCCAGACTCGAACTGCGCCATTCATCCGACTTGGACGGCAGCTACAGCATCACAAGCTCGCGTCCAGGGCGCACTGCCGTTGGCGAAGGGCGGGCCAGCGCGCAACGTCGGCTGGCTGGTTGCCAGCCTTGCGAAACGTCAACGACGTTGGCCATACACCGTCCCCGATCTTTCACGCCGATTGGCCGCGGGCGAAGAACAGCGACAGGTGGAACTCACCGGCAACCTTTCGGTTGGGGGGACGAGCGTCCCACCCCTGGACTACTCACACCCACCATCACGGAAGAGGACCACGAGCAAAAGATTACAACACAATACGTCAAGGAAAGATCCCGTGCTGAAAATAGCCCGCCAGGATAACGCACATGCAGAAAGGCAGCTGGAAAAGGGACATAGCTGAATGCCAAACCATCGGAACAAATACGCGACATGTGATGAAGGGCAGGTCTTAGGCAGTCACCACACAAATAGGAAGAACACGGGGAATGCGTCACCACGAACGGGAAAATTACAGGCCACCCATCAGCCATCGATACTGTGGATGGGTTTGATATTCTACATATTGGTATTGCAGTCAATAAGTAGCTCGAGAACAGAAACATCACCTAAGCGACAAAGAATATCCTGTAGCACATTGCAGGAACGTGTCATAGCACAGTTTGCATGAAGTGAGTAGTCGCGCATATAAAAACTGGAAGCATTCCATCCAAGTACTGGTGCGAAAATTGGCGAAAGCCACGCCTCTGGCCCGTGGCGCTGGATTCAATCATTTTCACATGGAATGAATATCCGGATAGATGAACTGGCGACTTCTAGAAAGAATGAAAGTCTAGCGAGACAACACAGACAAGTGTAATGCGAGTTGCATGCATGCATGCATGGTGTGGGGAAGCGTAAGTGGACGCTGAGAAGCTTCACGGGTACAGGGGATAACCCAGAGAAGGCTGGAGAAGGACAGAAGGAGAAGCGACACCCGCGACCTACCGGCGTGAGAGGTTGGCGACGCGCTATATGACCCAGCAGTCGGTTGCGTCGTAAGAGAACCCATGACCCATGACAACCCATGACTCCCTATTTGGATGCGGAACACACATCAGTGCAGATCTCCAGCACTGGTGCAATGGAGACACGAGGACGGCAGGTCTGGCCGACACGGTGTTCCGCTGGTGCCTCGCGGTGCGGTCCAGCATGCGATCACACCTTCAACGGGTCACCTTCACGCCCATCAACACGCCCATGCAAAACCGGGAACAGCGGCGCAGCAGCGCGGCGGCAGACGGCAGCACGCTTCAGGGGGCGCTTACACGAGCCGTTCAACAGTTCGCAGGGACTATGGAAGCACAGCAGAATAGGCATCATGGGGTGCACAACCACTGTGGTCGAGGGCGGACAGGCCAGTGCTTTGGAATTGAGCATGATGCACATGGACGCTGCATGAAAAGAGTGAACCTAGAACGCCAAATGTTTCAAAACAGTCTTTCCGTGGCGGAACGCATCAGATGCTCGAGCCGCTGCCATATATGAGTACAAATGAGAAAAATCCGGCTCAAACCGCGAGTTGACGCCTCGGCGATGACGAGTGTGACGCGCGACCGATGACACCAACGCCGGCTGAGGCGGATGCCCGCCGGCCCACCCGCTCACGTCTGGAGGGCGGCCCTATCCGCCCACTCCGAAGACGCAGGCACGAGAAAGCTCAATTACGAGGCGAGACAGGACAAGTTGAAAGCAAGTCACTCAAGCAACACAGCAGATCGGCTGCTCCGTCTCCTCTCGACACCGCTTTGAGAATGCGCGCCACCACGAGAACAAAGCTTGGAAGTTGTCAGAGCTTAAGATCCACTCTTCCCATGTGACACCCATAGACATACTGCAAGCTATAAGCGTACTGGGATCTATCCCAGCGTATCCGATGGCATCCTCAGCAGAGCTGATGATATCTCCTGACAGACTATGCTCTGATGGCTCCACAGTAACGTATCTGCATCTTCTGAACGCCAAATTTGCATGATAAAAATGTCAGATATGAGGCTCTTCATTGCAAGTACGACACACACGCTGACATAAATTGATGGAGACATAAATACTGGCTGGATTTAGCTACTTGCAAAGCCTCCCTTCCCATTCCCCGTTGGTCAGACAAATCGATACGTTACCATAGATTTGCACATGAGACACTTCAACGAGTCACTAAGCCTGCTTCGAAGCCTTCCAAACTGTTGCAAATTGCACCAAGCATAACCGGAACAGAGTGGAAAGAATACACAGACGACAGCTAGAGCATTAATAAATAAAATAGTATAAACAATATAGGAGGGGATCGCGATATCGAATGGCAAATCCTGGCATCGTTAGTAGCGGCCGAAATAGGATAAGGCCAGTACACAAATGGAAGGATAAGGCCAGTACACAAATAGGATAAGGCCAGTACACAAATGGAAGCGCATTTGGTCAGTGCAGCCATGACATCGGTCAGCTCCCTTGTCAGCGCTGGACCTTGCCACACGTCGCCCAGCCCCGAGTCAGGTTCCGCCGCTCGCCGACGGTCCGCGTTCTCGGTGACCTTGGGCACATCGACGGCCACAGCAACGGCGCGCACGCACTGCAAATCTCAGCGCCGCTCTTCGTTCATGCACCGTTTGCTATTCACTCATCTGTCCTCGCTGACCCGACAAACGTGACCCGACAGCGCCGCGCCCGGCGACGGAGCGGCCACCGCCGCACGTCGTCGGACAGCGGCGATCACGGCGGCGACCGCGTGGCGACCGCGCGCCCGCTCCACTGCTTACTTGTACTATGTCTGTGAACATGTGTCGTATGTCCTCCTCGGTGGTTTTGTGCGTGTCGTCCTCGTCCCTGGTCTCGGCGCCCGGCTGTTGTACGGAGCGGGTCGGAGACGAGGTGGAGAGCACGCGTCGGCACGGGTCACGTCGGCAGATGCGCGGCGGCTGCTGCAACAAACCAGGGGACAGGTCAGGTCACCAGTCACGTCACAGGTCACGTCGACTGATACTTATGGTATCTTTTCATTCTAAGACTAGGCGAAGGGCAATAATAATCGCATACGATGACATGCCACACAATTAGTATTAAGATGCCAATAAATGCACTGAACTAATAATTTCCCCACAAAGCTGATGGTTCCGACGTGTGACGAGTGATGTCCGTGACGGCGTCCCATCAGGCCGGGGCGAAGGACACAGGCCACGGCTTGTGTCGTCGTGTAGTGGCCGATCACTGCCAGACGGGGAGACGAGGAAAGCTGGGCTACATCGCACCACTAGGAAATAACACACCGAGCGCCAGTCAAATAATCAAGCCCTTCCGGCGGCCGAAGTCGGCGAGCGATGTGAACGGACCGTCACTGCCGTCGACACGATGTCAGTACGATGGTAGCACACGGCGCCCGGTCATGGGTGCCCGTCACCGTCTCTCCGGCACCGAGTTGGGCTTCACTGGCGCCCGTCACTGCCTCTCCGGCACCGCGCCGGGCTTCACTGGCGCCCGGTCATGGGCGCCCGTCACTGTCTGCGGCACCGCGCCGGGCTTCACTGGCGCCCGTCACTGTCTGCGGCACCGAGTCGGGCTTCACTGGCGCCCGTCACTGCCTCTCCGGCACCGCGCCGGGCTTCACTAGCGCCCGGTCATGGGCGCCCGTCACTGTCTGCGGCACCGCGCCGGGCTTCACTGGCGCCTGGTCATGGGCTGTGCCCGGCCAGGGTCCAGAGGACGACAGGTTCAACTTTGTATATGTAGCATTGAGTTGATGGATGATGCTTGTAGAGAACTGAATGTCAAAGCTTCACATCCATTCCCACAGATTTTGCCACTGCGAACCCCTGTGCCTGGGAGGAGGGATACGACCCAAATCGCACGAGGCAGCAACAGAGAAAGCGCCGAACACGACATGCTGCAAGCACACTAAATCGTTCGCAGATTATAGTTCCTGCACATTTCCTCCAAATGACCATGACAATCGAAACACGCCTTCACGCTTCTCGAGTCTCCGTTTCACGGGGCACCGTCCACCTCGTCGAAATCCCAGTGTTGAGGATTTTCTCTCCTGCAACCTCATATTTCGGATCGGCTTTCGTGCCAGCCTTCGGGCGTGTACCGCCTGCGATATCCGGCCCGGAGCAGTCAGCGCAGGGCCGGACATCGGCGTAATGTGACGTGACGCGAGTAGCTGCGCCAGACAACACACCGACCACCGGTGGCCGGCAACGGGCGGTCACACACGGTGACATCACGTGTGGGCGGCGCGCGGCGCAAGACGCCGCCTACCCGTGTGAGACACACGACGCCGCCTCGTGCGAGACTACGCAGTGGGCGGCGTACCCAGCAAGCGACAACTACCGCCAGGTACTGGCCGCACCATCCGCACAGCCGGCCACCCTCGGCGTGAAGGGACGCCTGGTTCGCCGTTCTCCCTCGCGGCGCTCAGGTGGCGCGCCAGCCTGCAATGCGGCGCGAGACTCGCGGGGAGGTGACGCACGCCCACCAGGAATGAGGTGGTGGCGGGAGGTGGTGGCGGGAGCTGGTGGCGCACTCGGTACGCATAGCGTGCCATTGCACGACCGACCGCCAGCCAGCGGGGCGCGCCAATCTCTCCCCACTGGACGCTGTATGACCATCGCAGTCGATGCGCCCCTAAGCCCAAATAACCAACCAATCTCTCCCCACGTAGGCAAAGGCAAAGACGGCGGCCACCCAGAAGTCAGATTGGCTCGCGCGAAGAAGCCTCGCACCGCGACCGGGTCCGCACGGGGACTTGTTCGGTCATGATTTCGACTGAGAGAGACTGCCGACCTGTCGAAATATTTCCCCAGCGTGGATGAATGCTGCCCACCGTTCGCCAAGATCTGGCTCGTGTTCGCCTCGGGCTGCCGCCGAGACCTGTCGTACAGCGGCAGTCGACACCGACCCGAACTCTCACCGGAACCGATCGCTCAGCCTCTCCCGTGAATGGCCTACAGGCGATCACTTTCAGTTGGTGCAGCGCACAACCGCACCCATCTATCGAGGCTTCTGCAGAGGTAAGACTCTTATCTTGCTATCTAAGTGATAATTACCTGGGTTGATGTGAGGGAGAAAGGTCTGAGCATGCGGTGTTAGCACTTGCATTTAGTGTTCCGGGACAAATGAGGTAGGTTGGTAACGGTAATTGACCGCCAAAGGTATACCCAGTACTGCGAATGTTCCCAGTCGGCTACTTTGTAAAATGTTGATGAACTTGGTTGGTGGATGGCTGCATCAGCAAACAAATCTGGCATCTGCGCCCTGTGCTCGCAGGAAAACAACTTACTCTGCAACTGGAACGACCAACTCCTCTAGCCTCTAGGTGCCGAGGTTGTCGATTTTCTCAGACACCATCGCGCGTTGTGGCCCGTTTGAAGCCAACGACTTAGGCATCGTCTAAACACAAACTAAATCACCAGTTTAACACATTTCCTAGACACGCCTCTGGTGACAATGCACAGCAGCTGGACGTGGAGCCGGCTATCTCGACCTGATCGACACGAGGCGGTACTGCTCCACCGCCTGCCGTAGAGCGGCTAGCTGGACCTGACCGACACGAGGCGGTACTGCCCCACCGCCTGCCGTAGAGCCGGCTATCTGGACCTGACCGACACGAGGCGGTACTGCACCACCGCCTGCCGCAGGGCCGGCTGTCTGGAACTGGACGGGGCGTGCTGCACCGCCATGCGACGGTCGGCACGTTGGTGGTCCAGGGAGCCGGACGCCTCGCGCGCGCGTCACTGGTCGCCATCCAGAGACGTGTCAGCAAGCGCGGCTCCCGGCTTTAGAGTGGGCTCAGAGTGGGTGTGCGTTGGTTGGCCTGGCCTCCCGCAGTGCAAACAGACGCCGGGCAGACGTGCATTCAAGGCTAATTGACACGCAAACACAGGATGGGTTACACTCAGAGGGAGAGAGAGAGAGAGATAGAGAGAGCCCGGCAAGACGCAATGTGTGCACATGCCAGGACAAATCCGGAAAGCTCGATACTGGGTGTATGTCATACTGGGTGTAAGGTCAGGCTTCCTCGAGTAAGTTAGATGTCTGACGGGGGCGGGGCGGGGCGGGGACTATTAATATGACCGATCTGCCATTCAGCGCACGATCGCTTGCCATGGAGACAGTGGTTAGATGTTGCCACTGGAGGATCTAAGGGGGAGGCAGCACGAGGTCCATTCCTCCAAAAAGGCCGATATTTTCCGAACTTTTCCATTCAAGTGGCACTTTCTAGAAATCTAAAATATTTAATAAGAAAATATTGCTTTTAACAGACCCACTGCTGTTCTCGTTAGCTGTTCATATCTGAAGAGTTTTTCAAAATCGAACGGAATTCACCCACCTCCAATCCGGTCGAAAACCAGCCTTCCGGATCCGCCACTGGATGTTGTTCAAGAGAAGCGCAAACATCACCTCAAGGATCGCTAGCGCTCTCTGTAGTTGCAATGTGCGTAAGTGGTGCTTATGTGCTTTTTCATGCAATGGAATTATAATATCCATTCATTTGCATCACAACTGTGCAGTACTGTGCTGGGACGAAGGGGCAAAAAGACATGCAGCTTTAATGCAACGCAATAGAACACGGCGGCCTTGGAATAGTAGCTTCTCGGACAGAGACGTGGACCGGAGATGGACGCGACTGTCGGTTCAGATAGACAATGGCGAGACGAACATGACGACGAATGGCAAACTAACTTGCGTATATTATTTCAAACAAGCGATGCAACAGTATGCAGATAAGACGGTAGGCACCAAGCCGTAAGTCACTGGCTTTGCTGTATCGACGATAATTTCTGTTCAAGCAGGCGCAGCTACGGCAGGTAAGATAAGGCGGTTTCATTCACACTCCTGGGACCAGTGCGAAGACCGGCTGTCAAGAACCGGCCGAGCAAATCCAACTATTGGTCGCATGCCATTGCAAAATGGAGGCCCGCCTGTCTTAATCCCACTCACCAAACCAGTTCCTTCAAATTCACGCAAAAACTGGACGCCAATGAGACGTTTGCGTGAGCCGCGCAGCTGCGCGATTGGCGGATGATGAATGCTGACTCCACCTGCCTGTCCATTAAAATAGCCAATCGGAATGGCGACAGCGGCCCAGTACCGCTCACCGATATGCCGGTAAAGAGTTGCAAAATGGCCACGCGCCGCGGCGGCTGGCGGGCGCAATCGCGAGCCGCAGTGCGTCGGCGAGGACTGCTGCGCAGCCGGCCATGGCGAGCCGCCGCTCGCTCTCCGCTCTCCGCCGCGATGACGCAACGAGACGGGGTGGGGCAGAGCGGCGGTGCACAACATCGGCCAGCGCGTACCCACACTCGCCACTCGGGGGTGGCCCGCCAGGCCGCCGAGCAAAACCGGGGGTGGCAGCGCCGCTCGGGGGTAGCAGCGCCGCGGGCAAAACCGGCGCGCGCCGGACGCCGGCGGCTGCACAGACGGCGAGCGCCGGAGAGGGAGCGAGATAAAGAGGGGGAGAGAATCTAGGCCGCCGGAGAGGGCCGACGGCCGCGGGAAGCCTGTCTCCGGAAACGCCGGCGTGACGTCAGCGGCGTTGCGCGGCTCCGGCGACAACGGCCGACGGCCGCGGCCGGACACGTCTGCCGCCCGGACATGGCCGGCGCGCCAGTGGCCGACCGCCGCCCCCTCACGGCAGCCGAGCAGGCCGCGCCGTCCGCCTGACCTGACCTGACCTGACTCGAGTCGAGCAGACCGGCCCGTACCCGACCTCCGCCGGCCAACAGGCGCGACCTGCAGCAGCGCGGACGGGACTCGGCGCGCCGCCGCGGCCGCCGCTTCTGTTTGCGGACGCGGACGGACGGGAATGTCGTGGCCCGATTTTCAAACTGGGAATTGGGCAACATCGGCGGCGCGGACCGGCGAGAAAGCTGTTCGGCCGGTGGCTGGCGTCGCCCGCGGCCGTGTCGCTAACAGGTGCCGGCGAGCGCGCCGCTGGCCCTCACTCGGTGCCGAGCCAGCCCCAGCAAAACACCGCCATACATCAGCCGGGCCCGGCGGCTCCCCAGTGCACCGTGCGCGCTGCACTGCACTGGGACATGTACAGTGGGAGGCATGTGTCACACCCCACACCCCACACCTCCCCATGCACCTGCTCCCCGTGCACTGCACTGGGACATGTACAGTGGGAGGCATGTGTCACACCCCCCCCCCCCCCCCCCCCCCCCCCCCCCCCCCCCCGCTGCACTGCACTGGGACATGTACAGTGGGAGGCATGTGTCACACCCCACACCCCACCCCTGCTCCCCAGTGCACCGTGCGCGCTGCACTGCCACATGTACAGTGGGGGGGAGGGGGCCCCCCCCCCACCCCCCCCCCCCCCCCCCCCGCGGGGCGGGTCACTGCACTGGGACATGTACAGTGGGAGGCATGTGTCACACCCCACACCCCACACCCCTGCTCCCCAGTGCACCGTGCGCGCACTGCACTGGGACATGTACAGTGGGAGGCATGTGTCACACCCCACACCCCACACCCCTGCTCCCCAGTGCACCGTGCGCGCTGCACTGCACTGGGACATGTACAGTGGGAGGCATGTGTCACACCCCACACCCCACACCCCTGCTCCCCAGTGCACCGGTGCGCTGCACTGCACTGGGACATGTACAGTGGGAGGCATGTGTCACACCCCACACCCCACACCCCCCCTCCCCGTGCACCGTGCGCTGCACTGCACTGGGACATGTACAGTGGGAGGCATGTGTCACACCCCACACCCCACCCCTGCTCCCCAGTGCACCGTGCGCGCTGCACTGCACTGGGACATGTACAGTGGGAGGCATGTGTCACACCCCACACCCCACACCCCTGCTCCCAGTGCACCGTGCGCGCTGCACTGCACTGGGACATGTACAGTGGGAGGCATGTGTCACACCCCACACCCCACACCCCTGCTCCCCAGTGCACCGTGCGCGCTGCACTGCACTGGGACATGTACAGTGGGAGGCATGTGTCACACCCCACACCCCACCCCCAGTGCACCGTGGCGCTGCACTGGGGAAGGGGGCCCTGCACGCACTGACACAGTGGGAGGCATGTGTCACACCCCACACCCCACACCCCTGCTCCCCAGTGCACCGTGTGCGCTGCACTGCACTGGGACATGTACAGTGGGAGGCATGTGTCACACCCCACACCCCACACCCCTGCTCCCCAGTGCACCGTGCGCGCTGCACTGCACTGGGACATGTACAGTGGGAGGCATGTGTCACACCCCACACCCCACACCCTGCTTCTTCTCCATTTCTGGCAATGCCCTGGGACATGTACAGTGGGACCCCTCGCATGCACTGCACTGGACACTGGGACATGACAGTGGGAGGCATGTGTCACACCCCAACCCCACACCCTGCTCCCCAGTGCACCGTCGCTAAACTGCACTGGGACATGTACAGTGGGAGGCATGTGTCACACCCACACCCCACCCCTGCACCGTGCGCGCTGCACTGCACTGGGACATGTACAGTGGGAGGCATGTGTCACACCCCACACCCCTGCTTCTTCTCAATTTACTGGCAATTCCCTTACTAACTCACTCACTCACTCTCTCTCTCCTCTCTCTATCTTCCTCTCCCTCTCTCTCTCTCTCTCTCTCTCTCTCTCGCTCTCCCTCTCTTTCTCTCTCTCTCTTCCTTTCCTTCCCTTTTTTGTATTCCCTCTCTTTCTGTGCCCTTCTTACGCCGCATTGCCGATGTCCTTGCGCGGTGAGATAACATCCGAGGGATGTCGTGAGAGCGGTGACACCACAGGCGCGTTGCGACCTCCCTTCCATGACTCGATTTAAAATTAACCCTGCCATTGACATTGAAAAGAAACAACTTCGATGCGATACCGGGTCTCGCACAAATACAAGATCCACTGTTGGATGCAGCACTGATACGCCACTTCGCGCCTCGCATATCCTTTTCCGCCCACTCCTCCCTCCACTCGCGCGTTGTCGCGACAAAGTCGCGCAACACGCCTCGACCAGCGGCCAGCGGACAACATAAAGCACCAAGGCCCATTTGCACAAACGTAATTAAGCAGCCGTCGGTGGAGTCGACTGTTAGCCACACACGGCGGCGTGGTGAGCCGTTCCCACGGTCTGCGGACCACGGGCTACCGCGACAGGGGAGGCAGCGCGCGTCAGACGATGCCGCCACCTTCCGGGTCGGCACCTCCAGCAGCACGTGACTGGAGAACGGGCGTAGCGCAGGTGTTCCGGCTGCAACACGTGACGCTACCTGCTCCCCGTTTCCGTTCACTCCCTCCGTCCATCTGATGCCCACTCCACTTCCAAACTTTTCCCTTGCGTTCATCGCCTCGCATCGCCTACCTTGTCTCCGAGCAATACAACCAGTCAATTTTCTGCGGGCAATTCGCTGGCGATCCTCCGTCAGCGCCGGCAGGCGACCTGAGCGCGCGTCCAGCCCGCGTCGCCGCCGACATCGACAGCAGGTGGCGGCCCGCGCGACGTGGCGTTGACCGGGCGCGGTCACCGCTCGGCCGTGACCGCGGCGCGGGCGCTCGCGTGCCACCGGGTCACGCGGGCGCGGCGTCGCCCGGCCGGCCGGTCAGTGATCGCGGCGGCCGGCGGTCATTGACCCACCGACCGAATTCCGGCTCACATGGCGGCGACTGCCGCGCGCCGCCGGCGCTGGCCGTGGCTGGCGGGACGCGCCGACGTGGCATCTGGCGGCCGCCGGCCGGCCGTGACCCGAGCACACCACACCCGGGCCAGACCTGGCATCTGGCGGCGCATCTCCAGCCCTGCTGGTCACTTCAGCCAGCGCTGGGCGAACCCACACGCGCAGATTGTTGCGCGCCAGATCCTGGCGGCACGTGAGAGTTTGCCTCCAAAGGTCGGACGAATAAGCCAAATTGTTTTTCTCGCGACATTCCGAGAACGTGCCCCCGCACATCTTCACTGCGGAGAACGTGCCGTCGAAAATATGCATTATGCGCACGCGAAAACAGCGCATTATGAGCTGCGGTGGTGCGCATGCGCAAGCAGAACGTCGCCGGAAGGTCACGCTGCGGCGTCCTGACGCGCGAAACACCACAATTTGTACACATCATGTCATTGCATGTTATTGTCATACTGTTCAGCGCAGCAGCGTCCGTACTGGCGCCACAACACCACAATCTGCACACACCGTGTATTGCATGTTATTGTTGCCACTGTTCAGTGAGTGGCGCGTGCGCGCGTGTGACGCCTGAGCGGCCCGAGTCGAGGCGCGCTGTGCCGCAGGACCGCCGGCGTGTCGCGCCGGCAGCCGGCGCCCATAGGACCTCACGCGCTGCGGGTGACGAATCACCGGAATTCAGAGGATCGACTGTGGCCACCCACTGGGACGCCACCGGTGATGGTTGACGGCAGGGATGTGGCCGAGGGGCCATGCACATGCAACCGAGAAGGGTGGCGAGACAGAGAGTGCCGGCCGATGCGGGATCAGCAGTCGGATCGACCAGAGATCAACATCCACGTGGTCGCCCGTCTCGACGAGCGTGTCAGCGGCCACGAACAAGGCCGCTCCACAACCACAACGGCTGCAACGACTAAACGGCGGGGAAATCCTGCTCTCCACGGACGGACCAGGATTGAATGCCAAGTAAACAGGTTTACAGCCAATTGTGCGGCGATGATTGCCGTGTTCGGTGTGCCTCGCTCGCCCAAGGTCCCTGGATGCCGCCGCCGTGTTTCTTTGCCGTCGAGCACGTAATCGCCGCGCTTCACAACAACGCCGGCGGCAACCGCGTCGGAGCGTCCTTGCACGCGATGTCGGCGCCGCAAGTGGGGCGGCCGGCCGGGCCGGTTTCTCCGGCCAGTCGCGAGTCGCCGTGCACGTGACCTTGGCGGGAGACGGCACAGGTGGGCGTCGCATGGCCGCGCCGTGCGGATTCCGCCTCGGTTGGTTGGTTGGCTATTGGGTTTTACGACATATCGACCGTTGAGTCGTGTAGCGTCGCCAATCTCTCACGCCGATTGGCCGCGGGAGAAGAGTAGCGACAGGTGAGACTCGAACCCAAAACCTTTCGATTGTGAGACGGGCAACTTACCCCCAGACTACTCGTCCCCGGAGTCCACCGCCGGCGCGTCGGCCGCTCGCCGACGCGCCCGCGGCGCCCGAGCCGCGACAGCGACAGCACGCACGCGAATGCCAGTGAAAGTGCGGCGCCCCGCTGTTGCACAGACACACCGGCGGGCGGCGCGTCCGACCACGCCGCCAGGCGTGATCGGACCCGACGCGCCGGGCCGCCGCCGCCGCCGCCGCGCCCAGACGGTGGCAACATCCGACACCGCAGCGCGCGCAACACCGGCCGGCGGCCGCCTCTCGCCGCGCCGCGCCGCGCCGCCGCCGTCGGCGTTGCGGCCGAGCTGGCGGTCTCCGCCGGGCGGCAGGCGACCGCAGTTCTGAGGAATTACAGAGGAGTCGCATACCATGTACCACCTTCATCACCACATTTCAGTCCGTGGACAAAAGTAGCATTGGCATCGTTAGCTCGGGTTAGGTTAGTACCCAGATGCAGCCAGCTCAAGACGCATCCAGTGAGCGCGGAGCCCATCCAGGGGGTGGCTCAGAAACTCGGGCCCCCTCCTCAATGGTGAAACATTAATTTCTGCCATTGCCAACCGTTCCGATCTGCGCCGAAAAGCGATGCCCAATGGCACGCTGTCAGGCCGCGGGCACCCATGGCCAGACGTGCCGTTGCGTCTGTGTATCGGCTGTTCTTATACCGAGTGCATGCGGCCAGTGGTGCGAATCCGAGCTGGAGCCAGCAGCATAGACAATTAAGGAGCGTAGTCAATTAAGACTATGGGGGAATAGCTCTGCCGTTCACATGATAATCTCAATTTTAATGTGTTTGCGTGTGGCCGAGCGTTCGAACGACTAGACACGACGTGGGAAGGGAGCGAAGTCCGAGTCGCGAGTGTGGACCCATGCGCCGAATAGACTGTCCCGGTACACAACGGGACTCACAACGAACACACAACAAAACGGGACTCAGGCGAGCAGTGCTTGTATGCCCAATACAGAATCCTCCTGAGCTTTCGGTCGGTTGAGGTGCATTTTACCAATCTCAGTCGACAGAGTTGCGATGCATCAAAGCTCTGTGCCATCACTGATTTCCCACACTTTCGGAAACACAGCCTGAATGCACGGCCGCATTGATTCGGCTCCAGTCACTTCATTTCACGGTGTGGTCATGAGCGGATAACACGAGCGATTCCGCCTGCCCGACTGCACAGCCGCCCTGCGGTAAGCGCGGACTCACTGCATCGCCACATGGCGACAATTGCGGAGAAATCCGCTGCTCGTCGCCGGCACGCTAATGAAATGAAATGACTAGTTCAGGTGGCAGCGCGCTATCTCCCCCCCCCAGCCACGGCCCAGTTGCGCATACCTCTCCGCTTTCACTATGCGGAGGGGGGGTCTGCAGCAATAGCTGCCGGCTAACTATCCAGACAGAGCTCCTCCGCACGTCGGAAACACCGGTGCCGGCTGCGGCATGATTCGTCCGACTCGGAAGCTGCGCCGAGTCGCAGCCGGAAGTTCGCCGAGTCACGAGCGGAAAGCCCCGGGTCATGAAGGGAAGCGGCGCTGCCGGGACCGGTCAGCCGACGACGGGGCCGTGTGTCGCGCGGCTCGCCCCGTGCCGAAAATGGCGCCACCGCCGCCGCGCGTCGCCACCGACACCAAAACCGGCCGATTGTCGGCAGGTAGCGCGAGGACGGGCGGGGTGTAACACTCGGCTCGACTGTCTCCCGACCACAAAAACTCGATTGTCCCCAGACCACACGAATCGAGTCGAAGAGGAAAGGGTGTGCATTATGTACGGCCTATTCCATTGCCAGTTCAGAAGGGGTTCCACAGGTCCGTATCGATTCGGCTTATATCCCGTCCCAGTCTAAATGTTTCATCCAGCGAATTAACAGGTGAAGGAATTACTTCAGATGAACTAGTTCTGAAGCAGACACATTTGAAAGCATAGTTATAGAGTAACTTCTAACTATACACACCATGATAAGAAGATGAATAAACAAATACAGAAGAACAAAGACGACGAATTAAGAGGGTAACATGTGTGAGATGGCAAGTAACGGAATCCGATAATCTAGTGCAGATAGGCAATTAATCACACATCAGCGCCATTAACGGTGGCAACATATACACACAGACCCAATCCAGGGCGCACGCATGGCTACCCGTTCCACTAAAATGACATGTTTCTGTCATGCATAGTGCACCCACTCCCCGCAATAACTCACCGAAGCCGCTACCACAGCACCTACTTTCCAAACACAAACAGATGACCGGAAAACTGTCTCCGTTATTTCATAAACACACATGACGCAGTGTCTGAAAGGCACCGTGTCACAGAGGCAGGGGCGGACTCAGGGCTCGGAATTACGGCGATCTTCTGGACATCCAACATGGCGTCCGTGATAGCACCCGAGAGGCTCTGTGCAGAGGCGTCATACGTGAAGTCATTCTCGCGCTTAGGGTGGATACAATACAGCGGGAAAGAAGCAATACAAATCCGCGTCCAGAATCAGCTTCAATTTAAATGGTAGTCGTCTCCAATGTGCCAGGCAACTGAAGAAGGAGCACATTAGTCAAGAACTGGAGTGCGTGTCTGATAATACGGAATGACAACACTACACAAATACATGGATATACATTCCGTTTTCTTCTCACCCGGAGCCCTCGAGAAAACAAATCCACACAAAAACAAATTGCCGCGCCCTTGCACATGACACGGGGGGCAGTTATGAAAATTGACCTCCGTCCCTGCACATGAACACGGACAGGGCTGGAAATGGCTCTACATGGACGCTGGCAGGGCTGGTAATGGCTCTACATGGACACTGACAGGGCTGGAAATGGCTCTACATGGACACTGACAGGGCTGGAAATGGCTCTACATGGACGCTGGCAGGGCTGGGAATGGCTCTACATGGACGCTGGCAGGGCTGGTAATGGCTCTACATGGACGCTGGTAGGGCTGGAAATGGCTCTACATGGACACTGACAGGGCTGGTAATGGCTCTACATGGACGCTGGCAGGGCTGGTAATGGCTCTACATGGACACTGACAGGGCAGGAAATGACTCTACATGGACACTGACAGGGCTGAAAATGGCTCTACATGGACGCTGGCAGGGCTGGTAATGGCTCTACATGGACACTGACAGGGCAGGAAATGACTCTACATGGACACTGACAGGGCTGAAAATGGCTCTACATGGACGCTGGCAGGGCTGGTAATGGCTCTACATGGACACTGACAGGGCTGGAAATGGCTCTACATGGACGCTGGCAGGGCTGGAAATGGCTCTACATGGACGCTGGCAGGGCTGGAAATGGCTCTACATGGACGCTGGCAGGGCTGGAAATGGCTCTACATGGACGCTGGCAGGGCTGGTAATGGCTCTACATGGACGCTGGCAGGGCTGGACCTCGGAGGCAGTCTGGCTGATCATACTGCATTGGTGGTGGGGGGACACAACCACCATATCTGCGTACAATACTAGACTGCTCATATTGCGCCTGCTTTACAGGTAGTTTCAGGTTGTGCTTCCTCTCCCGTTTTGATCAGCCAGCTTTGGGCTGCCCACGAACATGCAGTACATGTATAACTACATCCACCAGCGCTTACGATAAGAAATCTTAGCATTTCAGTTTCCCGACTACCATAACCGTCTTGGGAAAGCCCGGCTTCTGGTCTGGCACAGCCTGCACCTTAAAATAAATGAAAAGGGGTGGGGACGGCCGAGTGGTTAAGGTGTTGGGCTCTGGGTACCAAAGGTACCGGGTTCGACACTCACACCGCTCGGGACAATTCCCAATCCCGCGGCCCACCGGCGAAACAGTGTGGGCGGCGCTATTACCCGTGAATGTGCATAAAGTGCGCCGTGAACCACCCAATAAACAAAGTAAATTAAAAGAAGTGTTTGGGTGACTGTTGAATCGGTGCCAATGGTAAGGAGAGCTCGTTGCAGACAGGGAACCTATTAATCGGTATGGAAATGTCAAATCAACGACAGCAGTATGCCGTGTGGCTGAACGTGCTGCAAATGTTCTGACATGGCTGCTTCCTGCTACGTTCCTGTCCGCGTAGAACCAGTTGCCAATCACCAGTTGCCGGCTGCCCTCAAAGCTGTGGGCTAAATTAGAAGCTTCGAGCGCGTTCAGCGCCTGGAAGCCCGTTTCTTATTGGAACATCAAAACGCCGGCGCGACACCAAAGGAGCCATCCGGACGGCGCTGAGGTCGGACAGGGAGCTGTTCAGTTCTGTACCGGTTATCGGCAAAACGCACTGGTCTTTCTTCCCCGGGGAAGTTCTGCAACCAGCCCGTCCTGCTGAGATACGACACCGCGCGCGCCCTTCTAGTGGGCGTCTTACATGCATACATTCTATTTAGTAATAGAGCACAAGCAACGGACCACCGTTGCTGGTGAAGTCCACCAGTCAGGGGATTCAAACCCGAGATCCAACGCTTTCGGAAATCGCGAAGCCAACTAACACGCTGCATCAGTCACCACACCGCACGACACCCAGTCGCTCTCAGCCGGCAACACTCGCCACGAGGCCGACGCGAGAACGAGGACCGCGGAAACTGACGTCACCACACCGCGCGTCTGGTGTCGGCTCGGCCGCGACACCGCCGCCGGTCCGGCGTGACGTGTCACCGCCGCGGCGACGACACGCCAGCCGCGTGACCTGCTCTGGAGGCCGCGTGACCTGCTCTGGAAGCCGCGTGACCTGCTCTGGAGGCGATCACGGACGGCAGGTGGGGCTCGGCTGCCGGGTCGGCGGCTCCCGACGGCGCGACGGCAACAGAAGCGGCAGCCTTTCACCGGGACGGGCCGGGCCGGCCGTCACGGCTGCCTGCCCCAGCCAAGTCATCACACGGATCGAGCACGACACGACACGGCACGGCACGGCACGGCACAGTCATCACACGGATCGAGCACGGCACGGCACGGCACGGCACGGCACGGCACAGTCATCACACGGATCGAGCACGACACGACACGACACGACACGGCACGACACGACACGGCACGGCACGGCACGGCACGGCACGGCACGGCACGGCACGGCACGGCACAGTCATCACACGGATCGAGGACGGCTGCGTGCCCGAGCCCAGTCATCACACGGATCGAGCACGGCACGGCACGGCACGGCACGGCACGGCACAGTCACCACACGGATCGAGGACATCACAGCATGGCACGACACAGCGCATAAGGTGAAGATGAGAAACCAGCTAGTAGCAGGTTAAAACCAACACGGCAGACCGGTAAGCCAACTTTGGCCACGGTCAACAGTTGAGCGGTCAGCCGCGTTCGCACCACATCAAACACATGGACCCGTGATACAGCAGAAGCATGCCACAGAGCCAACGCTGCTCCCTTCACACACACCACCGCTGTTCACCATGACACAGAGTCAACGCTGCTCCCTTCACACACACACCACCGCTGTTCACCATGACACAGAGTCAACGCTGCTCCCTTCACACACGCCACCGCTGTTCACCATGGCACAGAGTCAACGCTGCTCCCTTCACACACACACCACCGCTGTTCACCATGACACAGAGTCAACGCTGCTCCCTTCACACACGCCACCGCTGTTCACCATGACACAGAGTCAACGCTGCTCCCTTCACACACGCCACCGCTGCTCACCATGGCACTCAGTTTTGCTGAGCTAATTGTTTTGGTTGTGTGGCAGATTGGCCGTCCTAATTTAGCCTAGTGGCCTGCAACTAGCCGTCTATACATCACTTAGCTAGCCCTTCCTACTCCAGTCAATCACCATCACAGGCAGTTGAGATACGCGGGGCTTACGGGTGTCTGACCTGCGGATGTTCTGTTCCATTCTTGCACGAAAGTCACCATCCCACAATCAAGCATCCAAAGTCGGACTGGCACGCCCACGTCAAGACAGACGACCCATAGACTAATCGGGCCACACTGGCGACGCCACCGGCGACGGGCCTCAGAACAGCTGGCGATGCGTGGGCATCTATTTGCCCACTGCAGCGGCTTTCACCGCAGGGTCGGCAGAGTGCCTTCAGCCTGGAAGTGGACGTCTGGACGCGAGTCCATCACCACACGATCGCGGCACACGCGGCGCGCGACAGGACAAAAACGGCCCGTGGAAAAAGGAGAGCTGCTGAGTGCCACCTGCTGTCGTAAGAATCACACCGCCGTCGCACCGCCTTTCCAAGCCCAGGTCGAGGCTGTCGTCGCGGTCGCGGCGGTCGGGAGTCGGAGCGGGAAGCTGGGACGCCGGTCGGCGTCGGCCAGCGAGGCACGCCCCTCCCCCCCCCTCATGGGCGTGCCTTGCTGTGGTCTGATGCGGCTCAGTTGGTCTGGTGAGGACCGACGCGGACCGGTCCGACTCAGTTTGACACAGCGTTGTCTCGGACAGTACGGTTGAAAATAAAAGTTGGCGCGGAGCGGCACCGTACAGTACGACACCCAGCCGAGCGGACGGGCACATCGCACCACCGTCCAGACCGGCACGAGCGGGCGGGCACATCGCACCACCGTCCAGACCGGCACGAGCGGACGGGCACATCGCACCACCGTCCAGACCGGCACGCCATTGCACAACCGCCCGTGAGCTGCGAGTCCGACCCGGGTCACCGTGTCAAGGTGGCGGCCGCCGGCGCCGGCGCCGACGCGCCAACAACACTGTGTGTGAGGTGTCCGCCGGCGAAGAGCGGCGCCACACGTGGCACGCGCCGCATGGCAAGTGGTCGGCGTGTGGGGCGTGCAGTTGCGTGCCGGGCATGCGGGCCGCGACGGACGGCGTGTCGAGGGACTTTTTGCGGCCGACACTGTGACGCGCCGTCGGCTTTCGGTTTCGACGCGCGTGCCGAGGCCGCCGATGGCCTCGGCCGGCGCGGAGCGCCGCATCCTCATCTCGATCAACAACCGCGTGCGGAGAGCGGGCCCCGACGTGCGGCCGGCAGCGTGTGAAGCGTGCCTGCTGACCAACAGCCGCTGTGAATCGATCCCCATCGCAGGCGGAAATCATCCAAGCGATTCAGATCGCACGCAGGCAAAACAAGTCGCCATGCAAAGCGGCCGATGTCCACTGCATACACCGATAACCGATTCACTCATATTGCGCCACAAAGCGCGAACTTAATCCAGCCGACGCGACGCACGTGCAACCTCGCTGGCGTCTGGACTGCCCACTGCGATCGGAGAGGAATGGTGCGGCTGCTGGGAACAGGGAACTGCGCCACTAACGCTTTCCTTGCAGCAATTGGCTCACCGCCAGATGCAGCCACTTTCGGCAATTTGTTTTGTAGACCGTAGTGAGGGGCGGAGCGGGAGCGTATGATTGTGACATTGCCAGCAATTGCAGGCGTTCTGCATGGCCCGCTGGAGGGTGAGGTTTTTGTGGTACCACAGGTTCGGCAGCGGCTTATGACACACCATCTGAGCGCGATAAGTCATAGAGAAAACGGAGAAAATGCGCCAGCTGTTCACGTGTCGGACTTGTTTCAGTACCTACGCCTAGAAAGGCTTCCAGAGCCGTCGACATCTCTACATTAACAGGAGTTGGGTCGAAAGACAATTTGCCACTCGCGCAACTTTTCACACTTGGCGCAAGATCATCTGAGAAAACTTCGATCTATTGTAGCAGCAGTACCTTGAACAATTCCCTGAATTTCTGATGCATTCAAATCAGAATAACGTTTTCTTAATTCAACGGGTTTTCAACCTTTGCACCGGGGAATCAACATACACCCAATGACTTTCGCCTGAAATTTTGGATCTGTCTCTGAAAAATAGCAACATACTTTACAGAAAATTCAGTTCAATGGTCAAAATGTGCTATTAGGCATGGATAGTCCGGTGTATATATTGGGCATTGACAGCAGGGATGGAGAGCTACACAACCCTACCACATATGCCCATGTGTATCTGATGACATCGGAACCAAACCACTGCCTAGGCCAGAGAGACAGAGAGGGAGACAGATCATCCACAACCGGACTATTGTCCGGACTATCGCCAGCTCACACCTTGTGACACCGCATCATGCATCGACGTCCAAGCCAGTGCCCAGATCAGAGAGGGAGACATCATCCACAACCGTACTATTGTCTAGCTCATCAGCTCACGCATACACCGCATCATGTATCGGCGTCCAGGCCAGCGCCTGCCTCTTCATTGCCGGGTCATCTCGCTCACGGCACCAGAGGGCCAGCGCCTGCGCCTCTTCACTGCCGGGTCACCTCGCTCACGCTCCGGCGGACGGCCGGCCTTGCCAGTCGCGATGGCGGCCGACGCGGTGACGCGTGGGCCGTGCTGCAGCACACGCGGCGGCGGCGCGCCGACCGACCGGCCGGGGTCACCGGGTCAGTGAGCACGCCAGAGGTCAGCGACTGCATGGCCGGCGACCGCGCGGGAGAGGGGACGCCGTGCCGCCCGGCCGCCGCGACACCAGCAACTCCACGAGCCGGCCGTGATGGAGATGATGAAGGTAAGGATCGTGTTGATGGAAATGGTCAAGGTGAAGATAATGCCGATGGAAATGGAAGGTGAAGATGGTGTTGACGGAGGTCATGAAGGTGATGATGGTGTTGGCGGAGGTGATGAAGGTGAGGATAGTGTTGGCGGAGGTGAAGGTGAAGACAGTGTTGACGCAGATGATGAAGGTGAAGATGGTGTTGGCGTGCTGCAGGTGCCGACGGTGCCGACGGAGGTGAAGGTGGAGACGATGTCGACGCAGGTAATGAATATGAAGATAAAGGTGATGCGTGATCTGGGCGGAGCGGCTCCTCAAAGCGTAACTGTGAACGGTGAACGTGGAACGTGTTGATATCCTCACGCAAGTCGAGCCTGTGCTGGCCTCTCACGTCGGTCAGATGGTTGGGTGGATATTTGGGTTTTGAGGCGCATCGATTAGGTCTGATGCGCCCTAAAACTCAAACAAAGAACCAACCATCTGACCGACGTGAGAGCCAGCAGCGGGCTCGACTTGCATGCGGTGTTACTTGCGAGGCCATAGTCAAGCTGAACAGTGTAAGTGTCAACGCTCCTACTGCCGCGCGAAGCACACGTCGCGCTACAGACGGCACGAGTGACACGGACAAGCTACACCACGGATTCCTCCGGCCGAGGAGGTCGGTCGGCATCGCCAGACAGAGGAGGGTGGTTATCGGTTTTACACTTCGACCGTTCAGTCATGTAGCGTCGCCAATCTCTCACGCCGATTGGTCGCGGGTGAAGAGTAGCGACAGGTGAGACTCGAACCCACAATCTCTCGATTGTGAAACGGGCAACTTACCCCGAACTACTCGTCCCCACCAGACAGAAAAGTGGACAGTCAGTGTCGGCTCTGTCCGGCGGGAACCATGACTCCACTCGGTGGAGGCGGCGCCTGCGCGAGACAGAGAAACAGACACCGCCAGACAAAGAAGCAGACACCGCCAGACAGAGGAACAGACACCGCCGGTGTGGGCTCTGTCCGACGGGAGGCCGTGACTCCGCTCGGCGGAGGCGGCGGCCGAGACTACCTCTCGGCCACGATTGAGGTCAGCAGTGATACGGTGGCTGATAACAGCCGCTGAAATACCGGGCCATTTGGTAGAAAGTAATCCAGTCGGCGCGCCGCCCGCCGACGAGCCGCGTCGCGACGGCGGCGACGACGACGACGACGACGACGACGACGACGACGACGACGACGACGACGACGACGACGACGACGACGACGGCGACGGCGACGGCGACGGCGACGGCGACGGCGACGGCGACGGCGACGGCGACGGCGACGGCGACGGCGACGGCGACGGCGACGGCGACGGCGACGGCGACGGCGACGGCGACGGCGGCGGTGGCGGCGGCGGTGGCGGCGGCGGCGGCACAGTGGCCTAGCCGACGGAATCAAGAAAGCGTGACCGTTCAGAGTGGGCTCTTCGAGCCGCAGCTGACTGCGACTGCCGGTGCCTCTCTGACACCTCACGCTTACATGCATAATACATGCATACACACATACATAATCCGACCGCTCGGAGTCGACTCTTTCAGCAGCAGCAGCAGCTGTCTGCGACTGCCGACGCCTCCACTACACCCAGGGTTGGATCTGTGCTTTGTAATCCTGGGCATGAAGAGGAAAACTTTGTGGTAGTCGAAAATAGAGAGGATATTTTCCTTGAAACCTGCAAGGCCAGAATCTCAGTCTGCACTTTCCAATAAATCTTGAGTACTACAGGAATTAATCGTCAAAAGCCACTCAACGTCCAAATGCAAAAAATGAGGATAATTTTCTGGAGGGGATATTATTCCGCATGGCAAAAATCCAAACACAGCCTAATTTTCCAACCCTGCCTACACCTGAGGCCACATCTTTCCTACCATTCAGGGTCGACTCTTGGAGTTCCCGCTGGCTGCAAGCGCCGGCGCCTCCCCTACACCTCAGGCCACACGGTGCTCCGGCAGCTGTCAAAGTGACCGTACAAACCGTGCTCGACTGATCACTTTGCATAGCTATTGCAATCCAATTAATTCACTTCATCGCGCATATGTGCATACATAATTTCCCCAGGTACATACCACAATTAGAGGCGTGCAACGCATAGGCATGATTCATCTCACAACATTTCCCCTCGTGATGGTGTATCCCATTTCCAAATTCTGCATAAAATGGACAGAGCGGCTATTGACAAACCAGTGTATTGGTACGATAAAACATTGGTACCTGAAAACATTGTGTTTCTACCTGCGGGAACGTGGAACAATTAGAGGTGCCATTGTTATTATTGTGCAATTATTGTGCCAATAATTCCATCACTTGTCCAGACATTCCATACATTCTAGTCAAATCCTAGTGGGATTTCCTGCGAACCGAATTGCCTTCATTGGACCAATAACAGTACAAAGCTTACGCATAACGCATGGCGATATCCTTTGTGGAAAGACAAGACTGTGGACGTATGCATTTGTGTTTTTGGCAGGTGGTTACCGAAAGCAAAAGGGTAAACGCGGATCAACTAGTGGAAATTGAAGTGCAGATTACTTGCAACTAGTGGAACTTGAAGTGCAGATATGTTGCGGACCTTCAATGGGTAAAATTGATCTACGGTAACTTGCATGCTTGCGAGCCTATAAGTTGTTTAGAATAGTTCCACCGTGGGTGGAGCAGGCCTCGCTGGTGGAGTGTGGAGCCCGCGGTGACGACGGAGCAGGTCAGTTCCCAGCAGTGGCAGCTCTGTGGCTGACCTACAAACGCCCGGCCCGGACACCTGTCCACCTGAGCGCCCCCGGGACGGTCGTCTCGGCGGCGACTGGCGGGCCGAGAGTGCGCCGCAGGTTTGCCGCCACTGCCCTCCACCGTGATGTCTCACCACCGGGAGGGTTGGTGAAATAGGCTGGTGCTGGATTCGCATCATGCAGAACATTACCCGCTCTGACAAATCATCTTTTCCTTTTTCGTCCTGAAGAGTCCAATGGTGTTGTTGGCAATGACTGCCAACTCACTGCTTGTGAATACAATGGCCAAAACTCACTGGAAAGCACAAAAAGGAAGTTCTGATGTCACAAAGGGAAAGAAAATCATCCTCTCCGAACTGGATGACCCAAATATCTCCTCTCCACATCCAGGATCCCAAAGCATGGATCCACCCCTGCCCGTCACCGACCACCCGACCAGCGCACATGGGTCGTCCATGTCGGCGCACGACCCGGCCGTGACCCAGGACGCCCTGCAGACGCGGCGGCGGTCACGCCGCGCCGCCGCCTCCCTGGCGCCGCCTCGCCGCCCGACTGACCCGGCACGCCAGCACCGTTCGAGGACTGCTGGCCACGCTCAGAGAGCATTCCTGGCCGGAGGGTGGCGACCGCCGCCCGGCCCGCCGCCGCACACCGGACACCCACCGGACACCCGCCGCACACCGGACACCCACCGCACACCGGACACCCACCGCACACCGGACACCGGCCGCCCGGCCCGCCGCCGCACACCGGACACCCACCGGACACCCACCGGACACCCACCGCACACCCCCGCACACCGGACCCACCGGACACCCACCGCACACCGGACACCCACCGCACACCGGGCACCCACCGCACACCGGACACCCGCCGCCCGGCCCGCCGCCGCACACCGGACACCCGCCGCACACCGGACACCCACCGCACACCGGACACCCACCGCACACCGGACACCGGACACCCGCCGCACACCGGACACCCACCGCACACCGGACACCCGCCGCACACCGGACACCCACCGGACACCGGACACCCACCGCACACCGGACACCCACCGCACACCGGACACCCGCCGCGCACCGGACACCCACCGCACACCGGACACCCGCCCCGCACACCGGACACCCGCCGCGACACCCACCGACACCGGACACCCGCCGCACACCGGACACCCACCGGGCACCGGACACCCACCGCACCGGACACCCACCGCGCACGCACGCCACACCACCGGACACCCGCCGCACACCGGACACCCACCGCACACCGGCACCACACCGGACACCCAGACACCCGCCGCACACCGGCACCCCCACACCGGACACCGGACACCCACACACGCGCACGCACCGTGCGGCCCGACCGCACTGCTGCACGAGCCGGCAGGTCAGCCGCACGCAGTGCTCAAATAACGGCGTTTCGTTAGGTGCGAGATGTCGGAACGATTACAGTGGGATGTCGAAATTCGCATTGGAAACGATGCCCGTAAAGTATCGTTTAAGTATCTCAAGCTAGACTTTCAACAAGTAGCGCACCCATAAATTAACGTTTTTGGTCTATTTTGGGAGACACCTCATGGAGATGCCTATATTAACGAAAACGATAACAATATCATACTATGAGCAAGTTGTATGGTATAACGGACCACACCACATGTATCCATTCACGTATAATTGTGCTACAAGATGTTTGTGTATCGCAATCTGTAATGGCGAGCATAAGCGTGATATTGATGCACGAGATACTGGTCAAAACGAGCCATGGAGTCTTCATAAGCACACGTGATGAAGCACCACATCGATACTTCTTCGGGAAGTATGTATATTCAGTGTTGAAAAAGTGGTATACTCCACCCTATCTCACGAATAAGTTATCACCGACCGCACGAGCCGGTGGAACGGCCACAGTACCAACCGCTCGTGCCTCGCACAGCGCCTAGCTTCTTCTTCATCGCCAGCTGACAGCGTGTACGTAGCGTGCGTATACGTACGTACGTTATTGTTCCTGATATGGCAACATCGACCGCGATGTTCTTTTTCTCGTTCAAGATCAGCGGGCGGTGTCAAGCATTCAAAGTGTTGTATGGGTGTTTGTGTGCTGGGATATTTTCGGCGTGCTATTTGTTTTGGTTCAATGCGCGCGAGGAAGCTTGCATGCGTATTTCCGTGCGTGTTTCCG